>JAHRHJ020003304.1:0-203298 GCA_019776745.2 Taxus chinensis
TATTTGTTTATATTTCTAGTATAAAGTTTCAAGCTTTCTTTCTATATTGTTTTAAAGCTTCCTAGATCAATTTCAAATCGTTTAGACTAGTTTCAAGATTTTAAGATTAGTTCAGTTTTTGTTTCACTAATATTATTTGTGTTTTCGAAAGGGAAAGAAATCATGTTTCTTACTAGTTTAGCTAGGTTTTGTCTTGTTTTTGTTTTTTTTGCTCTTGTAGTGATCAAAGTAAGGGAAGTGCTACCAAATTGAACCAAATCAATAAAATTTTGATATTTTTGAAAATCCGTACATTTTTTACCACCTACAGGAAAGGGGGCGCACAAGCCATTCTAATGCTGTAGGCAATAACTCTCCCATGGTTTTTTTTACACAAAGTCATGCAAGCACGCAAAAAAGGGGTGCAGGTACATAACATGGGTGCAGGCATCAAATTGCAATCTTCTAGAGGCCATAACTTTTGCCTCCCTAACTCGAAACTGACTCTACTTTTGTTTGGCGTTGGAGAGTTTGAAGGAACTACACAATGCAATCATAATTAGGATTTTGATTTACTAAAATTTATGGTTTACATATTATGTCAATAGTCATTTTCTAAAACGTATCTTACAGTTCAAAAAGGGGTTTTTATTGGCCAGTTCTAACACTTTGAAATTTTTTGTAGCACTAATCAATAATTTTCAGGGTTATTTTGTTTTTATTTTTGAATACCTTAAGTTCATGGTTTCATTTCTTAGCTTGAGTGAGCAAGGTTTGTAAAGTTGTATGCTCTCTCCTCGCGCCTTCAAAAGTGATCTTAGGATATCAAAAACACTTTCACACGTTGTATCATAATGTTTAAAACCTGTTCTAAAAGATAATTAATTTTTATGTGATTTAGTAGAATTTTTCACAACTGCATATACTATTGCCTTTGTGCCTTTTTTTGATCTTAGGAATCAAAGCAAGTTGTAAATTCCCTTTATTGATATCATTTGGTCAATGGAAAATTACCAAACTCGTTGTCCTACGTACCTCTAAACGCTTGTCAAAGAATGCGCAACAGACAAACACAAAAACCCTAATACACATTTTTTCTTGTAGGTTGCAAATGGTGTGTCTACTTAATACCACATTAATTTTAGTAAGATCAAAAACACACCATATTCAAAACATGGTATTGTAGGTTCAAAAATGTACGTCCCTTCTACTACTCAACTGGAACTAACCCCTTTAGCATAACCTTAAGCTACAACAATGGGGGGGTTCCCAGGAACCCCAATGTATTTCCACGCAGGGGAACCTTGTGGATGAACGGAAATGCCCCACACTACCTACTGACTATTGATTCCTTTGTGAGATGTGTTCAAGTTGTCCCCTATGTGACCTTTTAAGTACAATGATGGATGCATCTTTCTACTCCTGTCTGTGCTTGAAGGGGGCAAATCGTCGAGATACTCCCAGATGTCGGGACTGAATTTGGTTAAATTGTCTCACTCGTGGATATTTTTTTGTAACACCTAGGGACGAGAGAACCACCTAGGAAATATACTTTTCCTATGAAGCCCACTTTGACCATTCAAAAACTGTGTTGAGTTGATGAACCAGTTATTCATTGTCAAAATGTGTGATGCGTTACTTTCGCTTAGTTTTTACTTGCCGTAAAAGGTGAGGCAAAACACTGTGCCAAGTGAATCCGAAACATTTTTTTCATCCCATTAATTGATTTTGCTTCCTTCATCAATTCTTTCAATACTTTGTAGATCAAAGGAAGGGTGAACCCTCTATGTTACCCAATCGATTAGTCTAATTTCTATAAACCAACTTGTTTTGTCGCATTTATGCCCATACCTGTTTACGGATAGGTAAGTTAAATATCAAATGCAATGGCGATGTATTTATGTCATTGGTGGCCTTTGTCTCTTGATACCCATGTCAAGATTGTTCATCAATAGTTAGGACTGGTTCATACTTTTATCTATCTCCCTTTGACTGTTACCCTACCCACCGATACCTCATTTGCATCGCCTCAATATAATTTCGATACTTATATCTTGTTTCTCATAAAACTGGCTTTAAGTTTCGAGGTTGTAGCATTATGCTACTCACATGATAGCAACTCCTTGATATACTTTGACTTTTTACTTTTCCAAACATTACCTCAACCTTGAAAAGTGTCGTTGTTAATTTGTTTGTGTTGTGTCAATATCAATTTGATACTAATATCATGTTTTTCCGTAAAGCTGGATTAAATGTATCTAAGTGGAATTGTTGCATTGCTCGCGATTGTAACTTCCACCTTTTGAGATTTAAGCCTTTTTAGTTCTAGAATCATTATAGTATACCTTGATCAGAAATCACTTCAATGCTTGTTAATACTTACGCGTTGTTTTTTTAAAACTTGACGTAAGTGTTGACATTGTGTTTATCATTTTTTACATCGAATTATCTTTAAGATATGCATTTGCATAGGGAGTATTTCCTTATTTGGCTTTATGGTTTGAACTTTCATGATCGTTCCTTGTAATCGGTCATCTTGTAGAGCACTATGAGTTTGAATAAGGTGACAATCCTTTTTTATCCTTGATCCTTCATAATTGCAATTTGTTTTCCAAACCTTGATGGGATCATTGAAATTAGTGTGGGTCACAATGTAATGTTTTCCTTAAAAAGGTTCCCTTCCAAAGAGAAATTACATAAGCGTCCCTTATTTATCCACCTAAAATGGTTCTAGTTAATTGTGGATGAATGCTGCCCAAATCAACAAAAAATTATAGAAATCATGTAAAACTTTGAAGGGGATAAACTTACGCTTTTAAAGACCTATGATTGCATAGGACACACTATCGGACTCTTCAAGACCTAACGATTCACTTCGTTTGACTAATTGATTCACACGGTTAAACTCATAACAGGCGTTACGATAAGATAGGGAACCAAATGATTGGAGGGCAGATCTGACCTAAAAATACCACTTCTAATTGAGCCAACTAAACCATGGTTGATCCCTCACGCTCGAAACAACATGTTTGGGTACCCTGTTCCCAACCTTCAACTTAACAGTTGGTGCGTATGAAATTCATGGACGATGTCTAGGATCCAAAAAGATTATTCGGGTTCTCTCACATCTTCTTCTACATGTATGATAACAACTATCAAATCAGCTTGCAACTGGAGGGAATCGGGCTTTCATTTCCTCAAATAGGCGATGCAGTCTAATCTGAACATATGGCATAACCTTGGCATGATGTGATTCCTATGTCATGGCCCCCCAAAATGATTCACAGGGACATGGGTACATCAATAGATCTAAAGTGAGTAAAAAGTCGGGATCCTCCCTTCCTTCACGAGCACCCCCTGTTAAACACTTCTGTTCACCTAAATCTATCCACAATTCATTTCAATCTTTAATAATAATCAGAAGACAATTATTAAAATCATGGTTTCTAATATTGCATGACATTATATGATTGGTAAAACTTGTAAACCCACTTTACAAAAATTAATGTCAATTATTTCCCTCTTAGCAAAGATTAAGGAATCATTTAGTATTTTTCGCTTTGGAATATAAGTCATTAGTCAATCCACTTAAGGCTTAGATCGACCTTAGGAAAGGTATCCTCTTTATGCCCCTTACAGTTTACCACTAATATATAGTGATTATAATTAATCTCAAAATATCATCTACGTGGGCATGGGACAAATATAATCCAAAGGTTTTGAAAAAAAAAACTAACCATGGTCAAATCATAACCATGGTCAAGGTTCCACACCAGTATGGTCAACCCATTTCTTCTAATCAACCTCCCAGGGTTGAGAAGAACAACAACCCATACCGACTCAATTCCATTTGCATTCGTGAAGAAGCGATCACAGCTTGGAGAAGGGGTCACACTAAATGATATTCCCCTCAGAGGCCACCATTGTGAGAAAGGATCTGGTTTCTTTAGACTTTGGAGGGTCATTTGCGTATTGTTGACTGCTACTTTGATCTGCTTTTTATCAAGAACTGGGTTGGTTCTTAGATGTTGCAAGCTTTTTTGATCTGGTTATCCGTTGTTTTTGTAATATTAGGTAACATTCTTGGTTTACATGATCTTAAAACCTCCCTGTTCACTATGATCCTCCTATCTGCTCTCATCATCCATATTCACGTCCCTCATCACAATTGATGCTATCACTTTGTCGTATGGGCGCCAATCCAAGTAGCCCTTCATCTTCGTCTAGGTGTGGGTCACTCTGATAGCCATATCGTCCATCTGCTATTAATAAAACAGTTTCAAACATCTACAACTTCTATTATTGAGTCACATCTAACTAGCCCATTGTCATCTAACTTGGGTCACCATTGAGTAGCCCATCATCTTTTATTCTTGGGCCACATCTGAGACTATTTGAATCTTAATAGCTATGGGTTACACTCCTTATCCTTCGAAAAGTTTCTAAGAAATACTCTGGGGCCACATCCTAGTAGCCCTCATGATTCCATGCAAAGTGGTTCACATCACTAAATAACTCATCTTCTTCTATTCTTGGGACCAAATCCTGAGTATTCTTCATCCATCTTCTATAGAATATTCACCTAAAATAAAAATATGTATCATATCCATCATTCTTCAATTCTTGGACTGTACCATTTCTAGAAAAATCCATGACATAGTAATTTCTCTCAAGTCTCTTATTGCATATCCCATTACTCATTTACAATCTAATTCTATACTTCCAAGTTCTGCTTTTCGTTCTGCCACTTCTCGGGATCAGACAAGCCATGCATTAGCTTATAAGAAACCTAGACAAGTGGTTTTTATCAAGCTATAGATGGGTAATGTCAAAGAGCTCCAAATCTACCCAACCCAAATGGATTCCCCATAAACCATAAGGTTTATAATCAAACGTAATTCCATAATGCACAACAATGTACCCATCAAGTATGGCAAAAAGTGTAAGAAACCTATGGCTAGGGAACTGAAGACTCCAACATACGAAAGTCCATGATTTGAAAGATAAATCACAATTATTTGAAGTTGAAGATATGATCTCACCAGGATTCAATCATTGAGAATATAATGTTACACTAGATAAGGAAAACGCAAGCTTATCTATCTTATCAATAGAAATATACAAACATCATTGTTGGATCCTATCACGTCAGAGTGACATAGTTTGTTTTTTATTACTTGTAAAAAAATACCAAAAAAATAGTACAAAAAGGGTTCAAAATCAGCATGACAAAAAAGACCAAATGGCTTTTGACTTGGAACCTACCCAGGTACAAAAGGCCTGATAAAGATGAAACATTGTACATACCAAGTATTGCATACAAATGAGATGTTCTTTCTTCCCTTTATTTGTTATTCCTATGTAAGTCTTCATGCAATTTTCATCCCTTTGAATGATTTTTAGTTAGCCTTTTAATACACATTTTGTGACATTTTTTCTCTATGGTATCCATTATACCTTGGTCTTTCATCACTTTGGTAAATTAAAAAATGATTGACCTCTTAAATATCTTATCACTATATACATATAATAAACTTTTTCCAAAGGAAGAAGATTTTGGACATATTTTCCTTGACACTAGCCAAATGTCATCATCACAATCACTTCCACATCCTTCCATCAAGCCATTAGTGGTTCTTAACCCCTTTTCAAATCCAAGAGATCTGAAATACAGTTTTCAGAAAGCAAAAGAATCAAAATCAATCAAAAATTCAAAATCTAAAAGCTACAAAGAAAAAGAAAATTGATATATAACTCTCTCTTGGGGTATTTCCAATAATCTCTATCGGGGCTATGGACGCCTGATTGGCAGTAGAGAAATGTTGCGATTAGAATCAAATGCATCTATGTGGGGCTATGGACGCCTGGCTGGCAGCAGAGCAATGTACGGCTATCCTTCCACCCTCCATTCACAAATCACCTTTCGAAATCAATCATTCCTACGCATTGGCTAGGGTGTCTTCACTTGTTGTCTATTAAATCTTTCCTTCAAGAGGTAATTTAATTCCATGTTCACACACTGGATCTCTATGAGTAAATAGGATTAGTATGTTACCAAGTGTCTTTTTTTGGACCTTGTTCAGACTCTTACTCTAGTCTGTATCTTATCTCACGATTTGTGTCTTTGGCTAATCGCTTCTTCATCGCGAAGCTTCTAAACTACATTCATATCACTCACATCATTCTTCTACTTCGTTCAAAACATCCATGTGTATAATATTTCCTCTTTTTGACATGTTTGCGGACACATTTTTCCCCTTTCACAAATCTAATCTTCTCCTTCCTTTCTATCATGTGCTTTTAGGCCAACTTACGCTGGGGGCATCCTTGCTTCCTCTTAGCACTTCATTGGTTTACGTTCATCATCATGTTGAACCTATCCATAATGGCCTTGGGTCTCACTTCTATCCGTGAAGAGTTTGCCTTTGAATACTCCCACCTAATCATTGGGACATTTTCACATCTTCGCCTTTCTCACATGCGCGTGGCCTTTTGCCCTTGTACATCCCATCTATCGCTGGGGCATCCATGCTTCTTTGTCTTCCTGTACATAGTTTCAAAAAACTTTCAAAAATCAAAACATTCAAATATGTTAGAAAAATAAAAAACATTCCAATATATTCAAAGAAACATCAAAAACATTATAAATCATCCTATAAACGTCCCTCTTTGGTTCTCACCTGTTCATGTGCGAGACTCACGGATCACCCTGATCTACAATCACTTATGAAAGCTAGGCTACTTACTTCATCTGTACTCTGGGGCACAACGAGTTGTCTGGTACTATTTCATAGTGCACATTGCTTTTCCAGTATTGGACCAAAGTGTCCTCCGTTATTACCTCGCATGTATCTTTGCTTGGGGCACCGTCGTTAACCCTTGTCGTTAATTCGAATAGGTTGGAACTAAAGCTTGATAACAAAAACATTGCATTATGTTTCTCTGTTAGGTTAGCTTGTTTACTTTATCGTATTGCATTGTTTGTATGTTGCATGGAGTTAGTGTTTTTTTTAGCAATGGACATTTGTTCGTATATGGCTTTTCATGTCATACTACAATTTTGTTCATTCTTTTTAATAAGGACCAATGATGAAGATCTCTAGCAATATGATGAAAAATAAAGTTGTTTAAAAGGCACTGGATGGATGTTAGCTCATTCCCCCTTCCTGATACTCATTTTCTTCTATATCTTGTTTCTTTTCTTCTTCATCACACTATTATTTCTTCTGTTCTCTTTCTGTCATATTTTTGATCGTCTTTTCATCGAGTTCTTCTATCACCCCATCGAAAATCGAGGTGGCATTTCATTCCACTCATTTTTTTCTTCTATCCCTTCAAAATTTTCTACTAATATTTATGTTTTTCTACTTTCCTTGAAGTGACGTCACTTACACCACCCCAAAGAGGGGCAAATGTAGACACCTAAAATATGCTTACACTTAGCATTTCATCCAATTCAATGTTAGGAAATAAGAGATAAAATATGCAAAATAATCCCTTACAGAATCGCAACAGTAGAAACTAATATGCAGAAAATATTACAGATCTCAAATAAAAGTGCAGAATAAATAACACAACACAGAGAGACAAGATTTAATGTGGTTCACCCAATTTGGGCTACGTCCACCAAGAATCACTTGCTCAAATTTTATTACAAGCCTCCACTCTCTCAATACAATACCCATATCCGTTTGGAGCTATGCTCAACAAACTCTACAGAATTCACACCCGAATTCAAAACACATCTGCAATACATTTGCTTGTCTTTCTATCATATGCATAAGACCATATAAATAGACAACTACTTAAGCAGTTTTACAAAACCATGGGTATCAAATAATGGGAAAAAACTAAACCGTCCCATAAACCTATGGGTAGCCGAAGAGGCGGTTTTACAAAACAATGGGTACCAAAAAACCATGGGCCCAAAAACAGCCCATAATGGTTACCCATTACCCATGGGTTAATAAACCACCCATGAAAATTTGTTTTGGGGGCTTCGCCCCCGAACCCCCCTGACCCACTCACTGGCAAGCGGGACCACCGTAAAAATACCCGAGTGTAACACATAGAAGGTGTACCACACTCTAACATGAAAATAGGCTCCAAAAACATAACAATCTCCCACTTGGAGACTAATTTCCACTGAGCAAGCTTCTCAACCCTTCACTATCATCCGTGAAGGCCAACCAAAGCTGAACATAGCTTTAGTTTGTCCCTTGTGACCACCTTGGTCATCATGTCTGCAGGATTCTGATTGGTATGAATCTTCTCCAACTTCAACTTATCTTCCTCCAAAGATGTCCTGATGAAGTGATATCTCAACTGTATATGCTTCGTCCTGGAGTGGAAAGCAGAGTTCTTAGCTAGGTGTATAGCACTCTAACTATCACTATGCAGCTTATATTCCTCCTGCTTATGCCCCAACTCCTCAAGCAATTGTTGTAACCAAATCATCTCTTTGCTTGCCTCTGTGGCAGCAACATACTAAGCCTCTATGGTTGACAAAGCCAATCTGTAGCTCACTATTGTCCCACCTACAGTGTAAATATAACCTATCGTGCTCCTCCTACTGTCTACATCTCCAGCCATGTCTGAATCTACATAACCATGTAAAGTGGTGTTTGATCCACTGTAGCACAAAACTATCCCCATGGTCCCTCTCAAATACTGAAGGATCCACTTTACTGCTTGCCAATGCTCTTTACCTGGATCACTCATAAATCTACTCACAACTCCCACTACATGGGCAATATCAAGCCTAGTGCACACCATAGCATACATCAAACTGCCAACTACTGATGAGTAAGGTACCTTGGACATCTGGTTTCTTTCCTGCTTTGTCTTGGGACACTGCTCCTTTGATAACTTAAAATGGCTTGCCAAAGGAGTCCCAACCAGTTTAGCATCTTGCATGTTAAACCTATCCAATACCTTCTTAATGTACTCTTCCTGAGATAAAGTCAACTTCCATTCCTTCCTATCCCGAGTTATCCTCATACCAAGGATTTGTCTGGCTGCCCCCAAATCCTTCATATCAAAGGATTCACTTAGTTGTTTCTTGAGTACTTTTATTTTCTGCATGTTTTTACCTGCAACCAACATGTCATCAACATACAAACAAGGATAATATAACTTCCATCCTCAAATTTCTTTGTATACACACAATGGTCATAATGACATCTAATATAACCTTGCTCCATCATGAAGCTATCAAACTTCTTATACCATTGACGTGGAGCTTGTTTCAAGCCATACAAGCTCTTCTTCAGTTTACACACCATCTCCTCTTTACCTTTGACCTCATAGCCCTCTGGTTGTTACATATATAGTTCCTCCTCCAAATCACCATGGAGAAATGTAGTCTTTACATCTAATTGTTCTAAGTGCAAGTCTTCTACTGCCACTATTCCAAGAATAGTTCTAATAGAAGTCATTTTTACTATAGGAGAAAAAATCTCATCAAAATTTATACCTTGTTTCTGTGCAAACCCCTTGACCACCAACCGGGCCTTATATCTTTTCTTTCCTCCTTCGTCTTTAACTTTGTACACCCACTTGTTCTGCAATGCTCTTTTGCCTTCTGGTAGCTTCACCAAATCCCAAGTCTGGTTCTCCATGAGAGACTTATGCTCCTCATCCATGGTTTGCTCCCACTTCTTACTGGCATCTACCTGCATTGCTTCATCAAAGCTCTCTGGCTCTCCACTATCAGTGAGTAATAAATAATAAAGAGAAGGAGAAAAATGTTCAGGTTCTTTTCTTACCCTAGAAGACCTCCTCACTGTAGGAGATTGGGGTTCCTGTTGAGTAGGTTCCTGAACTGATTCATGGGTCACTTTCCCATCGGGAAGATCCTCTACCACTGCATATTCTTTCTTGGATTCTTCCCTGTTTTCCTGAAACTGTTGCTTATACATGACTTTCTCATTAAAGACCACATCCCTAGACTGAATGATTTTCTTGTCCTTAATACTCCAACATTTAAACCCAAAGTCATCACCACCATAACCAATGAAAGTAAATTTTTCTGATTTAGCCTCTAGCTTGGTCCTATCATCCTTGTCTATATGAACAAACACCTCACATCCAAAGGCTCTAAGAAATGAATAATCAACTTTCTTACCATACCATGCCTCCTCAGGTATGCCTCCATCCAAGGCACTTGAGGGTCCTCTGTTTATCAAGTACACAGCTGTGCTCACCGCTTCCTAGAACTGTTCTTTTTCCTGCGGATTCCATTCTTAGAATAGTTTTCATCAAATGCATTACTGCAATACTCCCCTCCATTATCTGACTTGAGACATTTTAGCTTAAGACCTATTTCATTCTCTACAAGGCTTTCCATTTAACAAAAGTGTAAAATACATCATATTTGTTTCTAATACAATAAACCCAAACTTTCCTTGTTGCATCATCAATAAAAGTAACATAATAACTTGAACCCCCAAGAGATGATACTTGAGCCAGCCCCCACACATCAGAATGTACCAGCTCTAACTTACTCTCTTTCTTCGTAGGTCCAACCTTGAGAAACCTTACTCGCTTCTGTTTCCCATATATGCAATTCTCATATAAATTCAAACCTGTTTCTGTATATCCAGGAAAATTCTTCTTTATGATGTTCATGCCCTTATGGCTCATATGACCGAGCCTATAGTGCCATAATGTTGTATCTGCATCTGAAGCCACAAGATTACAATCATTAGTACTATCAGTGGTTAAATACAAGGTTCCAACCTTCTTACCTCTTGCCACCACAAGAGCACCCTTGGTAACCTTCCAAGAGTTAGCTGTAAATATCACAGTACAACCATCACTTCCCAATTGCCCCGCTGATATCAAATTTCTCCTTAATGTAGGCACATGTCTGACATCCTTCAATAGCCATGTATTCCCATTCTGCATCTTAACCTGAACAAGAACCTTTTCCAACTATACTGCAAGGCTCATCATCACCAAGAAAAACATGCCCAAAATCCCCTTGAACATAATCAACAAAATAATGCCTATGTGGAGTAGCATGAAAAGAAGCCCCTGAATCTAAAACCAAGATTCAGTAATATTATGCAAAGAAAGTCAATCTGCATCCTGAAGCCAGAAATGAGAAAAATACATTATCAGGGTGTGAGAGTGAGGACTTACGTCAACACATTATTGACCTCCTTGTTTTCTTCCAAAACATTCTTACATCCCGAAGCTCCCAACAGCCTTCAAATTTGCCTCCTTGACTTTCCACAACTCCAGCATACAATCTTGTTTCAAGATTTGGATTTTGACCAAAGCTTGTTTTCTTCCCAATAATCCTAATCTTTGCATGATTTTCCACAGTTCCAACATACAATCTTGCTCTTGGATTTTGACCTTGCCCGATCTTTCGATTTTCCACAGTTTCATCTATTCTTCTATCTCCCTCTAGTTTCCACTGTCAAAGCATTCCCTGAAGTAGAAGATTCCCCAGAGCTTTTTCTTCGCATTTCCTCGCTTAGAATCACCCCTACAACATCCTCAAACTTCAACTTTGAGTTAGCTGGAACCGAGTTGCTTACCGCCATTACCAGGCTATTCCAACTTTCAGGTAAAGAGCACAGAATTAATAAAGCCCTAACTTCTTCATCAAATTCTATTGTAACCGAAGCTAGCATATTCACAACCATATTGAAATCATTTAAATGATCTGCTACTGAACTATTCTCAGACATCTTCATATTAAACAACTTTTTCATTAAAAATATCTTGTTAGAGGCAGAGGGTTTTTCATACAACTTCCCTAATGCATCCATTAGTTCTTTTGTAGTCTTTTCCTTTGAAACATTAAATAATACCGAAGATGCAAGACACAGCCGGATTGTTCCAAGTGCCTTCCGATCCAGCAAATCCCATTCTACATCTGTCATACTCGAGGGTTTGTTCACCTTCTCAGACAATGGAGTATAAAGATCCTTCTGATAAAGGTAATCTTCCATCTGCATCTTCCAAAGACTGAAATTCTACCCGTTGAATTTATCAACCCTAGATCTTCCATCATCTGCCATAGCTCCCACTCAAGATAAAACTTTCCCTGCGATTCAACACTTCAGCAAACCAAACCAGGCTCTGATACCAATTGTTAGGAAATAAGAGATAAAATATGCGGAATAATCCCTTACAGAATCGCAACAGTAGAAACTAATATGCAGAAAATATTACAGATCTCAAATAAAAGTGCAGAATAAATAACACAACATAGAGAGACAAGTATTTAACGTGGTTCACCCAATTTGGGCTACGTCCACCAAGAATCACTTGCTCAGATTTTATTACAAGCCTCCACTCTCTCAATACAATACCCAGATCCATTTGGAGCTATGCTCAACAAACTCTACAGAATTCACACCCGAATTCAAAACACATCTGCAATACATTTGCTTGTCATCTATCATATGCATAAGACCATATAAATAGACAACTGCTTAAGCAGTTTTACAAAACCATGGGTATCAAACAATGGGCAAAAACAAAACCGTCCCATAAACCTATGGGTAGTCAAAAAGCCGATTTTACAAAACAATGGGTACCAAAAAACCATGGGCCCAAAAACAGCCCATAACGGTTACCCATTACCCATGGGTTAATAAACCACCCATGAAAATTTGCTTGGGTCGGGGGGGCTTCAACCCCCTGAGCCGCTCACCGGCGAGCAGGACCACTGTAAAAATACCCGAGTGTGACACATGGAAGGTGTACCACACTCTAACATGAAAATAGGCTCGAAAAACATAACATTCAAGGTCCGATTGACAAAGGTTCGTATAATTTGAGAAGCAAGGGGGCTCCATTCTCGGAATGCGGGATTTACGACACCTTCTTTGTTAAATTCTGTCAATAAGTCATCTAATTTGGTTAATATCTCTTTGATTAGTTAAACATTCCTGATTTTTGACCATTCAAGTAATCTATGGACCTGTTCTCTCTAGACCACTTCTTTGGGTCCTTGGCTATCTATCAGTCACAATTGGTTATCCAGGTAACCCCTATTATGGTTGTTCTCAATGAGTCAGGTCTAATCACTTGTTAATCGATTTCAATAACTAGCCTAAACCCTAGCTTATATAGCTTGGAAACAAATCTTAACTAAGCCTAAAGCATGTTTATCCTAATCTAATCCTAAAGTGTTTAGTTGACTTTAGTCAATAGATTATATTAAATTCTAAATTCTTGGGTTGTACAATACCTATATATACAAGGCTAAGCCTACCCATTCAAAACTCCACAACTTTACATAAGATAAAGCCAGACAAGCCTAAGAAAGCTTAAGTTTTCATTTGCAATTAGCCAAGCTAATAAGGATTTGAGGTCATCCACCATAGAACTTCATCAATGCACCCATCTTAACAATGGAATAGCTAAACTTGGTCATGTAGTCATTTAGTGAGATTCATGAACCCTCATGGAGTAAACAACAAAATTGACTGCATGGAGTCTTTAGTAGTACCCATTTTGTTAAGCTTTCCAAATAGTGGTCTAATGATATTTGCTAGATTTCTTGTTTAATTAAGTTTAATGATGCAAATGGATTCCTGTGCTCAATTTCTTATCAACATTGTGGGAAACTTTACACAAAGATTTTGTAATATCCCTTGCCCCATCATCCATAGTACTCTTTGGCTTATCTTGTCAATTGAACGGCCAATATGACAACTTAAGTTAATTAAGTTAATTAGCTTATTACAAATTTTCATTGATAGTAAAAGAAAAAAATTTTATAGAGGCACTTAAATAAATATGTATTTAAGAATATCTCAAACTTGGCCTGAAATAAGGCTCCATGTATCAAGATATAATCCTGGAGGATCAAAGGAGAGTTGCCTTTTCATTGCAGTCTCATTGCTAGTGGCATAAGAATCAGGATAAATAAATGTTTATATGTTATCGTAGACAAGGTCCAACCAAGGAAAAGTAGAGGTGGAGTGTTATTATAGAATTTTGAGTCGTACTATAGCTTTAGGGAATGTTCCTTCGTATTGAATATTGGGGTTACAACTATACTCATTGTATACACACTTCAATGACACTACTTCGACACACATAAAAGAGATGTAATAGTTACGCTGATAACCAAATGATATGGAGAAAAATTAGATTTGGCCAGAGCAATTCAAAGATGTCACTAAATGAGGCATATGTAGAACTTGGGTAGCAAGGCAAGAAGCATACTCATCCCATAACCAATGAAACCATTATATTAGTGAGAGGGCCACTTGTAAGAATCATGATATATTTGGGTATCTATGTTATCAGCAAATTGATGCCAACCAATCATTGTGGGGATCCTATTTTTTGAGGGTCTTATAACCTTAGGAAGCAAGCAAACATACTTATTTGTCAACCAAACAACCACTATGTTAGTGAGAGGTCACTTCCATTGTGATTTCACTGGTATTTAAGGCATGATATAGTTTAGGGTATCTATGTTATTGTGGACTAGACCGACCAACTAATGAAAAATTTTATTGAGAGGCATATATAACCTTGGAAGCAAGGAAAAAACTGGCATACTTAAATGCCTCACAACCAATCAACGGGCTCCATTATGTTATTGAGAGGGTACTTCCATTTATGCCTCACCCCTATGGACATAAGCATTGTGATATATTGGGGTTTATGTAATGCTACTATGGACCAAACTGACCAACCAATTTGCTTTTTTATGACAACATAAACGAGAATCCCCTGAAAAGAGCTACATTTAAGGCATTTTGTAAGACATTCCTTATGCCTTGTGTATGCCTAAAATCAACAATAATGCATACATACCTAGAAGGGAATTTACAATGAAACATTTGAAAGAACTTCTCCTTCTATCTAAAGCTCCCATTTTTACACTCGCTAAGAATATGTCCCGGGCAAAGGTTGTGAAGTATGGCTCCACACCTTCCAATTGCAATTTGCTCCAAAAGTTTCCAACACCTTTTCAACAAAATCATTTTGTGCATACGCCTCCTGCAAATGTACTAGTCCATGAGACCAAATTTCTTTGAAAAGTATTAAAGCCTCATCAAGAATGCCATGTTCAACATAATCTACAATCATAATCGCAGCTTTATGAAACCACATTGTTCGAGGTGCTTTGTCAGGGGAAATTTATGTACATTATGTATGGGTGTATACTTTACATACATATCTATTGGGGCATTTGTAACAAATTGATGATCTTAAAAAAATGCCCTTTCCATTCTAATTTTCTATATGATCCAACCATGTTATAATGACATCCTTTCATGGAATAGTACATGTAGTATGTGACACAAGTTATGTAGTATGGATTCACACCTCCAATTGCATTTCTCTAAAAAGTTTGGAAGCGAATTTTCAAGTATATACATTTTATGACTTTCCTATTGATCATAACAACCATTAGACCACTTTTCTTTGATGCATTTCTTTGAATAGTCTTAAAGCCTTGCCAAGAATACCATTTTGAAACCACATTGTTTTAGGAATAGGTTGAGATGAAAAACAATTGCGGAGTTAGTTACACCTCAATTAATTTTTCTATATGAGGTTAAAGGACATTTTTACAAATGTCTAAGCCATATTTTGTGTACATGATTAACATGGTACCATCAACGCCTAACCTGAACTCCCTACAATAAAGTCTTCCATTACACAATGTTATATACTGGTTTTCAAAATTAAACTTGCAACCAATTAAAATATCTTCCTTTTAGAATGATTCGATTGATGTCCACCCCCTATTCAAAAATTCTCCATTTTGGTGTTGTGTCGAATGTAGTTTTAGATTATAAGAGTTATGAATGGTTGGAATTATTTCAACTTATAAATATTAAACAAAATATTCACTTTTGATGTTTATTTGATAGATGTATGCCTTGTTTTTAAGCTCCCATTTTTATACAAAATAGGAGGATTGTTGTAAAAAATTTTGGGATGGAGAATTTGTATCTTAAAAAGTCTAATTTGAATCTATTACTCATATACCATGCATCTCTCCTTGAACAACAGATTAACATTCCATTACTTTGAAAAATATCATATAATTATACCTTATAAAAGTGAAAAGAGGAATAAATACTTATGAAATTAAGTATTCATTCAAATTATGCTAGAAAAATTGTACAAGAAAAAGTAAACTAAATGTTCATCTAAGATGATAGCATTAATGATCATCTTCAATAATGAATTTTAGATAATAGTAAAACGAAAAAAATAGGAAACGAATTAAATGTTGAAGTTTAGGATTATGGCTTGTTTCATCCCCTAAATTTGATGTCAAAACAAGTTCAAGGAGTGATGTCTTTAAATCACATGTAACTAAAAAATCCATTAATAATTATGTAGGAAAATACAATAACAAAATTATGAATTGATGTAAAGGTTGGGCAAGAGTGTATTTATATGCAATAGGAGTCATACTTGTGCTGAGTATGTTACCCTCTTATGGATTCCACCAAGGTATTGTGAAATAATACTTTTAAAATGACTTGCTAAGGTTGGACTTAATTAGAATTACTCAATAACTAAATTTAATCTAAGTACATAAGGACCGTGGGGCGTTATGCTCCTATGTCATCTCGCTGGAATCTTAGCTAAATGCCAACTTAGGATGGACAGGATGGGTAGTGAGGATGTAATGATGGGTAATCATTACGTGGTCCCTATCTTTTCCATAGGAATCCTAAGATGGTACAGATGGGATTATTTACATATAGGGAAATGAGCCAATAATGGACTCTCCCTCCTCTCAGCTAGTTCACTTTCTTAAATAGTAAGGAATCCAGATAATTATATTGATATGGTTGTGTGGTGACAGAAGACGAATTTCGTAATCTTGTGTGCGGTCTTTGAACTAATCTTGCAAAGCAATCCTTGCTTTAGCCAAAGTAATGTATCCGCTGACTACATTGTCTGATCACCAATCCCCAAAATAAACAGTGTCGGATACCGGATGGAAGTTGCATGAATGTCTTTTAGGTAGGCGCTTAGGGAGATGCACATAGTTCTCATAACCGGAAAAGGTTAAACCATGTATACAAAAGTGTACACACTCGGTTAGAGTGACTTAAGGGAGATTGTGGAGATCTGGATATATCCTTAGAGTTACACATGATTATAATATGTTATCAGATGGATTATGAATATTTTAACGCTGGATTATTTAGTCAGTAAGCTAAATAATAATGTTAAACATTGGTAGCATTGATTGTATATTAAGGGTATGCTTTTAAAAAAAAATCCCTTAATTTGGTTGATCATAACAAGGGTGTTACATGCCTCACGTAATGTGGATGCAAGATTTAGCTTATTCATACATTTTATTCATTTTTTTATCTTCCAATAATTTATTTATTTGGCCAATGTTTTTGTAGGATGACTGAATCATAGGCCTCGCACAGTAGCAAAGGGAAACTATACTATATGTAACATTAGAATCCACAATGTCTCGAGTAAATCAGGTGTGCAGATTTAAGATATGAGTTTGGTATTTTTGAAAAGAATAGTAGGTTCAACAGTGGGCTTTCGCCTCCTTGTCCAACTTGGTTTTTTATGTTTTTGCTTTTGAGAGCCCTCTTTTCCAAGTTTAGACTCCAATTGTAGTGATATTTCTATTTGGGTTTTCAAGGGGGCTCTTAAATTGGCTCCATTTTGTTTTTTGCTTGTTTATAGGTTTCTTTTGAGTTCCAGGCACTGTATTTGAACTCATAGACTTAATTTGTAATTTGTTTCGCTTCTTTTGCTGACCGGTGTGTTTTCTTCCAGTTTAATTTTAAGTTGTTTCGGAGAATATAAATGATACTGGAAACATTGATGGAGGATCATTAGTAATAAAGTCTATGAAACCAACCCTCTTGGTGTCTAGATTGAGAAGAAAGAAAATATTTTTACTTCACATAATTTAATCAACATTTCCTACTATTTTAACTAAAAAAATTATTTGATTAGCAATGTAATTTACTTATGTGTAAGGATGTTTATTATTTTTCTTAATGCCCGCCAATGCCTACCTGAAAATAAAAACCATTTTGTACATTTATTTTCACCAAAACCATACACAAAGTATATACCACTATTTCGGTTGTGTATTAAAAGTTATTGACCTATTTGTAGGAAGTAGATTTAATAGACTTCGATATTTGCATTCTCCGCTTAGAAAAATATTCTTTATCTTTTACAAGGAACCATAAAAATTTATCGAGATAAAAGCTTCTTTAAAACCTTTCACAATTTGACCAATAGTGACATGAAATTAGTTTTTTTTATGATGTATGTGTGTAAGTATATATTGATATTACAATCACGGCATAATGAAAAATTTAATGTAAAGAAATGGAAACAAATGGAGAAAAACTAATGTCACCACATTTGTGGAATGATAAGTACTTACAAAATAAAAAATTGATTTTCACGCCACACCAAAAAAATAGTGCAAATGTAAATCCATGATAAAAAGGTTTTTTTTAAAATAGTTTATCATAGCTTATCAAATGAAGGTTTTTTAAAGCTTTCTTGGAATTGAACATGTTATAATTTTTTTGATTCAAAAACTAATATCTTGAATCTTGTATCAATTGTATTAGGTACACAAAATTTTACCCTTTTTTCAATTTATATGTTAAGGACTAAGTGGTATCTATGATGTTTTTGGGATAATAATCCTGGTCTCATGTTTGGTATCTCTTGGGATTTTTTAGTATTTACCTCGGGGAATGGTTTTTCATTTTTTTTTTAAGTTTTCTTGGCATTAAACATGTAATTTGCCTATTTGTGGGATGTGAACTCAGATGAATTCACTTGTAAATGTAAATCCAACTTAAATTAATTGACTTGTAAATATAAATGTAAATCCAACTCAGATTAATTGACTTGTAAATGTAAATCTATATTACACTGCTCCTAAATGTAAACACAACTTAAATCAATTGACTTGTAAATATAAATCTACAATATAACATTTGTAAATATAAATCTATACTAAAACATCAAAAGAGTTCACTTCAATTTAGTGGAATGTATATTCTTAAAGTTTTAATTTTTTCATTTTTTACATTAATAATTTACAACTAGCCACCTTAAATTACAATCATTTATATATAAATTTAGTTCAATAAGTCAAACCAAAAAGCATTGCTACTTCTATTCACCACCCCAAGAATTTGAATAAATATTGTTTTAGACATACGCGCGCGCACGCGCACGCACACACACACGCGCGCGCGCGCGCACGCACACACACACACACTTACACACACTTCAAGTACAAAAAACTTCAAAGTAGGGAACAACGTTGATTAACACCCTTATGAGGGGAACAACATTAAGTGGAGATTCAATCTCACAATATAGCTGGAGGGCCTCAGACAGATCTACAAGATACTAACAATGGGAAACTAAGTAGAAATGATGTAATGCTTTTGCCACCTAAAACTAAACGATGAAGTTGCTGAGAGCCTATGAAATATCCCTAATGGGATACCACTTAAAAATGCACAAAATATTGAAAACTTGCAGCCACATAAAATACTGATTTTACCAGATTTTTACAGTTGGGACAACGAACTAAAGAAACTTAATATTTGCCAAAATGTCCACCCGAAATACTTGAAAATTTAAATAGAGCTTGATATTATTATAAAGGACATAAGGAAACTGTTTCTGGACTTTTACAGAGATTAAACTGCTGCCAAAAAAAAGCACAGCGTGCCCTAGACAGCGGGAAAACTACAGAGGCTCGTAACTCTCCAAATACCGGAGCAGAAATTAAGGGTCTTTGGAAATAACAATGACAGATATAGGAAATAGTATTTCCACCTTCAGATCTGGGAATGGCCGACTGGAAAACCCTCCAAATAAAGGTTGCACCTTCAGATCTGGAAACGGCCATCTGGAAAACCCCCAAATAAAGGCTGCAAGTCACCTCGCTTGGAATGGGGTTGGAAAATGATGGAGGCGCCTTCAACATGCTGCCACGCCCAGCCCAAATGGCTTGCCGTGAATCTGATCTGGAGCCCCTCTACTTATCTTCCCCAAATGCCCCCAAGACCCTCGAGATCCTTCCTTTGAAACCTCTGTTAATGTCTCTGCCGCACGGCCCTGAAAGTGGCTCCAAAATGACAGACTAGGGTAGATCTCTCACTACCGAAGAATTCCCTGCTAGCTAGGGACGGGTCTCTCACCACCGAAGCTAGGGTCCCTGTGGGATTTGACTCCACAAGCTGTAGATGCGCAACAACAGCAGCTGCACGAGAAGGGGTCAATAAAATGTATATCAAAAAGTGCTCTCCTTTCTTCTCCCAAGCTCCTTATATACATTCCAAGGCAAAAGAGCCCCAATAGACCAAGACGCGTTTCATTCCATGGAGGGGTCAATAAAATAAAAGTAACTAAAGTTACTTTTTCCCGTTTAAGTCGCCAAGGTCCAAAGTGACCCCCAAACGCCAAACACGACTATTAGTACCATGCGGCCCCTTCTCAGTAGCCCCCAGCATCCCCCGCCCCTTGGATATGACCACGGCTTGGACTCACTTGACCCTTAGGCCTTTGGCGCAGGAAAAGGGGACATTACAGTCCTCCCTTCCCGAGAAATGCTTGACCCCAAGCATTAACCTGTCCTGCTGCAGCAGCTGAATACCGTGCCGTAAGTTTCTCCACCTCACCCTGCCGTCCACCAAGGATCCGTGTAATCCGAGGTAACCACGAAACCATGAAATAGAATGATACCCAAACCGTCTCTCCACTGGTGCCCGCACCGAAATTTCCAATCGGTCCAATCCCTGCCAATGCAAGGTTGTCATCACGGGATCACTCACGGCCTCTCCAACCAACTCCTGGGTATGAAAGTCCACTCTGAATCTTGTAGAATCCCCGTATCAACTTGTGAAACAACCTGTTTACGCACAAATGGTGCTAACTCTCCTACCTGACCTGCACTCGTGTGAGAGCCAAGGCTCCTCATACTGTATCTCGATGTGTCCCGTGGAGGAAAAGTCCCAAGACTCCAGCAGACAGTCAACCGGCAATATCAGCTCCATATAGTCCACCTCCTGCGCTGAATGTGAACCTACTGAATAACCATGGGTCACTTTCGTCTCTCCACTGATTAACACGTGGGTGAGGTGCTCACCGGGCATAGAAGCAGCAAAAAGCATAGGAGTGTTGTCCCATGTCGATTCAAAAAAACATGGTCCCGTAAGCTCAGACTTGTCATAGTGACAAACCGTATATGCCTATGTATAAAGTTGAGGAGATCCTCCCTCAACCTCTGCCATATGAACCTCTTAGACATGAGCCTATAGGTTTCATCAAAGCTCAAGCACCCAGTCATGGAAGAATAATGCACATGTCGCAATATCTCCATCCTCCACCATGAATCTGACACAAGGCTCCATCTTCCTCGAGAGAAGATCATCTCATCCTCCAATCTGCAGCTGTCATCCTGTATGTGGCCATCCAGAATCTCACAAGAGTGTCAGTTCTTGGAGTACTCAACAAGCAAATGAGATCTCCAGTCTACCGAAACTTCAGATGACCAACATAATGATAAACTCGGATGATCTGAACCTGTAGTCCCAATCTCTGTAACTGTCTCATGTGCAACATTGCTGGTCACACCCACATCCATCATTCTCCACATCGATCCGCAATAATTAAACTCCTCACCAAGCCGGAACGTCCTCTCCATCCCCTCAGCTGTAACCACCCTAGGTGCTCCTGTAGGTAATCCCCTCAAAATCACATTCCTATTATCGGATTTAAACTTTCAGCTCCATCATCTGAAAGTTAGTCTGAAACTCACCAAGGGAGTGAAGCCACTGCACTCTCAGCACTATGTTGGTCTCTCCCATACCAACGATGTGGAGATCATCGGTAACTGTATAGTTACCCATCATGATGCTCACTTGGGGAACCCGCCGTGTGCCCCTCATAGACTCTCCATTGGCTATAACCCCGTTGAGGCCCTCAAAATCCTTTGTTTGTAATCCTCGCCTCTCAACCAATGAGGCATCAATACAGTTGTGGGTTGCCCCACTCTCAATGAGTACCCCAACTTGCTGACCCTGCATAACTCCTCTAATCCTAAATGCCTTGTACATCAGAGTACTAGACAATGTGGCTATAATTTCCTGAGGAAAAGCCTCCTCCTCCTGCCCGCATCAGCACTATCCAACGCAACCCCATCTCCATCATCCATCTCGCGAGTCTCTATCTCCTCACCTCTGTCACCCTTGCTCTCCTCATAAGTCATCATGGTGTGCTCTGTGTCTGCAACAAACAACCCGTCGGAATAGGAGTCATCAAATATCCCACTTGTCTCATACCTTGTGATGTCACCATGACCCACAAGAGGCTGCGTTCCTTCACAATTCGACCGCTGCAATGACATGCTTCTTTCTTCACCAATCACATCTTTTGCGATCTGCCCTTGTATACCCTGAAATTTGATTTCTTTGTTTTCCTTGAATTTTTTTTTGTTTATCCACATGAGGGATGAATGCAAATTTCCCAAAAGATGGAAGCCAATATGTCCAATGAATGATTCCAACTTCAAGTAACCCAAATGTACAAACACATTCAAGTACTTCACATCTCTTAATGACAATAAAGAAATGAGTTACCTTCTTTGTGCAAGACATATCTTTCCATGGACATAACTCATCAATTCCCTGTATGTTGGGAATACACATGGCTGCTCCCTCATCATACTTTATTCTCTTTCCCCATATTTTCATTTCACCGTAAATGCAAGAGAAAGGGAAATCAATATTAGAACTCATGCATCCATAAAATTTATCATAAGGAACTTCATTCCCTTTGTTGTACCCATGGATTCTCGTCATGAGAGAAGACAACACATCTGAAATAGCATAATTGGGGCTGCTCATCATACCTTTGCAACTCAGAATTTCTGATATAGGATCAACATCTTCATTCTCCTTTGATTTTTCAACCCATGCATCATCATTTTTCTTAACATCATGCAACCATTGCATCCCAAAAATATCCTTACCTCTAGCAAATTCAACCACAATAAATACACCACATACCTCATGTCCTTTCAATATCATGGGCCCCTGCATTATTTTCTTTGCCAACATATGTTTATTGGCTGAATCAATAGCAATGTGAATGGAAGATGTGTTTATTCCATCTAGCATACCTTGAAACGTGATTATGAAATAGTCTTCCTCAATCATCCAAGCATGTAAATGTTGTCCCAAATAATAGAAACATGGCAACAACATAGGAGAACTCAACAAGCTAGGAAGATGGTAACCATTGTCATACCTTAGGATGTTAAAGTCATGAATGCACCTTGAATTCAACTATTCTTTTTTAACAGCAAAGTGCACCTTGATTCTTTGAGCACTTTGAGGACCAAATGCCCCACTAACCCTTCCAAGGGTTCCACCATGTAGCTGGTATAAAAATCAGTCATGGGCTCTATTAATAAAACATTTTCTCCTCTCTTTATGACTGCTGTTATACACAGTCCAGCAGGCTGAAGATGACTAAAAAATATTCTCTTACCCTTTTTAGCAATCAGAAAACCAACGCTAGTACCTTGAGAGTTACTCTCCCTTCTTGAACCGGAGTCCCCAATGAAGGAATCATGCTTGCCAACACAAGACACATTTGAATTCTTTCTTTGGCTTATGAAATCAGTCACAAAGTTTTCAACATCAGAATTGTTAGTTTTGGATAACTGCCACATATTACCAGGATCCCATAGCTTATAATGCCCCTGAGCCCTTGTATCATGTTAAGTGAGCTACCATCTTTGCTTCTCTTGTATCTCCTCATAAAGAAGATTATCATAGGTTCACCTTCTAGTTGCTGCTTTAGCAATGGTCCAACAAACACCATCCCTATTGTGATTCATGATTTTAGATGGAGAATTGGAACAAGAATCAACATCTCACCAATTTTATGCTCACTACTGCATGTAAATCCATCCCATATGATAATGGACTTATTCTCTGGAATTGATATGTACCTTTAGGATTGACAATATCTTTTTCAGTTTTGTAACCAACATTGGTGTTTCTTCATACCTTTCAATGCCATCAATGTCCTCCGTGTGTTCAAGATAGACATATGTTGAGCTGCCCCCAACATTGTTAAGTGCCTGCCAGTGCCTGTTGAAAGTATCTGAAAGCTGATCAAAAGTTGCTGGTTTGGAAATTACAGACAGGCTACAATTTTACACCAGTGTCCATGTGAGGCTCCTCCTCATGTGCCAGCTACTCCATAGAGTCTTCTTTCGGGGGTGTAGTCTTTCTTGCATCAATTTCCCTCATCGTTTCCTTGAACTCTTGTATGTGTTGTCTTGCTTGAGTCGCTATCAACCTAGCAGCTCTAGCTCTGCTATTCCCTTCCTCACACTTTTTTAAGAGTTTCCATTACATCCTCCTTGCTTGCACAAACAAGTTTCTTCTCCTGAGCTGGAATAATTTCTCTAACAAGCAAAGTTTCACTAATGCAATTATTTTGCTCAATGGAAATCATACCCTTTTGTTTAGAAGCTTCTTCTACAAACGAGTTCTTTTGTGATTCAGGTACCGGTGTATATGATGACCTCGTTTGGGCTTGCTACTGTAATCTTCATCATGCAATAATATGGAAATGGCATATTATCTCTGAAACCCCTACTCAAAGATTGGTACTTCCTCCAACAAGAATCCTCATCAATCACCTCTATTGGCAGCCCTCTATCACTGTTCTCACCATGTTCCTTATTGTCCCTAGGTCTGCTTTGATTCACATTCTGAGTGAGCTGACTCAAATAAAGGTTAGTGGCTTCTTGTTGTTTCACCATGTTGGTGAACATTTCCTTCATAAAACCCCCATTTGAGATCTTCAACCAAACTGCCATATTTAACCAACACAGGCTGGAGGTAACAACTTTGATACCACTGAAATATCCATGATGGGATATCCCCACTTAAAAATGCACAAAATATTGAAAATATGCAGCCACAATAAAATATTGATTATACCATATTTTTACAGTTTGACGACAACACAACTAAATAAACTTAATATTTGCTTCCAATATGTCCACCCAAAATACTTGAAATCTTAAGAGGGCTTGATATTATTATAAACCATGTCACTAGGGAAATTGTTTTTAGAATGTGCATTACTTTAAGTAACATGACTGCTAGGAAATCACAGCACGAACCTAGATAACGGGAAAACTACCAATCATAGTATACAACTGTAAGAGTCACTCCTAGGAGGGTGTAAGAAGATTAAGGGACATTGGATAACAACAATGACAAATGATAGGAATGAGTAATGTTTCACCTTCAGAACTTGTTGGTATGGTCGACTAGAAAAACCCTACCAAGGGGAAAGGCTACCACAAATTCATGCATCTGGAGCATGTACTCTGATATGTCTATGAAAACTCCCAAATAAAGTTCCTACAAAGTTACCTCGCTTGGACATGAGGTGAAATCGTAATAAATGATTCGATGGCACCTTCAAATGAGCTGCCACGCTGTGCCCAAATGGTTTCCATGAATCTAATCTGCTACCGTGATTCTGCTTGGAAGGTCTTCACTCCAATTATCCTCTCTAAATCAAGATTTCCTTCCTCTGAAACCTTTAGACTTGTTATTAATGTCTCTATATACACAGCCTTGAAAGCAACTCTGAAAATGACATACTAGGGTAGATGTCTCACTAGTGAAGAACTTGCCCTGCTAACTAGGGATGGGTCTCTCACCACTGAAGCTAGGGAATCCCAGACAAAATTCTCTCGACAATGACCTCCCCTGTAAGATTGATGAACAACGAGCTCGCTACTCCTGATCCTTGGAAGGTGAATAAAATCCATGCAAAATGAAGTCCTTTCTCATTCAACACACACTCATGGATGCACTTTCCAAGGAACAAGAGCCCCAATACACCAAATTGCATTCCATTCCTAGTAGGGGAGCTTCTGCTAAACTAAAAGTCAGCTAACATGTATCCTTTAAACAAATTCTTGTTTTAAGTCACCAAGGTCCAAAGTAAAATTCCCTCAGAATAATGATCAAATTACGACTAATCATACGCATAAGGCAGAAGATTCTCAGTAGATAAAAGGTAGTTGAGAGGGACAACTTTTGATAATAGCTTGGCTTGGAATATTATTAAGGAGATAATGACTTATGGCATAGAAGGAAAAGGAAACTTCTAGGAAGGATATTTAAATCTGCACAGTAGCCCCCAGTCTCCATAGGCCATCAAGGTGTGACTAAGGCTAGTAAACTCGACTCATGTCTCTTTGATTTAGGTCATATTGGAAAAAGGGACACTACACCAATAGCAAAATGGGTAGCTGAATGATGACAACCTTACCAAACAACTGGTTCACCTGGGTTAAGTAGAATAGATTGTCTTATAGGTGGGTCCTGATTTGATGGTATTGTTTAATGTCAACTCAATGGCTCTTTGATAATCTTGTCCCCAATTTATGAATTCAACATCCAATTGACCAATAGATGTGTAACATGGATATCCACTTATTTTCCAGCCAAGCAATAAAATGGCGGATTGCCTGAATTTCACCATGTTCCTAAATTTTTAGTTGTTCCCAAGAATTTGCCAGGTGAAGGAATTTGATATCATAAATTATGGGGGCTTATTTGGGATACACCTCTCCATAAATCCTCTTCTATGAATCAGATGACAACTTAAGAGTTTGAGGGAATCCCATGACAAAATCCCCAAAGGCATAGTTATAATAGGATTCAAGATCGTACTTATGTAATCTCTGAAGATGACTATGAAAATACGTCCTCATGCACTTACAGCGTGACAAAAAATTATATGGAATCCAATTTAGAATTTTCTTGGGATATTATCGAGGTAATATTCTCATGATGTTATTCAATCATGTCATTGAAAGATTACTATCATCTACTCATTCCATAGGTGGCCCCAGCATTCTTGATCCCAAAAGAGAATGATTCTTATAACAGTAAAATATTCATCCACAACGGTTGATGAAATCTTCATCTCTCTTACCTACATGTACCTATAACTGAATTCTCTTATTGGTAATTCAAAAATTGTGAGTTATGAACCTGAGGAAGAGACCATGTATTAAGGATAGATGAATCTTTCATATCCAGTGATCCAATCGATGATCATATTGCATAAAGTACCTAAAGGCATGGTTGAAGATAATTATGATCTTCTTGCTCATGAGTTTGCTAACTCCATGTCAATATGCTCGAAGTCCCCACCATTGATTGCTTATACCAACTGACTTCTTCTGACAACCTAGGACTAATCTTGGACTACTCTTATCCACATGAGAACCAAGCAATGGGTTTAATAAGAAATTTTCAGAGTAGCTAATAACTTTTCAACATCCTAACTGACTAAGTAGCGCATACACTTATCCTTTGTATATTTCTCAATTTCTACTTGACACTAAATATATGTGAGGTATGTTGAATAAAAACAAAGAGGGTTAATGCATGAATAAGTTTTGAATCCACAACAAGAGGCATATCTGGGTATGACCATTTAAAATATATCTATAGTATTATCGCAATAGTTCCAAAAAAAAATTTTGAGATCTTGAGCTAGAGGAAAGTGAAAATCTCCCAAGCTTTATCATTAGAAGCTCCTCAAGAAGAGCATGAAGCCAAGATTGACATTGAAGATTTTCTTCTACAAGGATGAAGTTGTTTAAGCATCCCCCTTCCATGTTTGATCTAGGGGAAAGAGTAAGGGCTTCCAGACCCAAATTGAATGATAATAAGGGCCTTTTCCCCTCTTTTTATAGATGATGTGGCAGTCTCTTCCTCTCAAGGATCTTCCTCCACCCCTTGCACTTACTATGAACTTCTTTAGGAGACTCTTTCTCTTGGGTTCAACCAATGGTTGATAGCAAGAAAAGTAATGCTCTCTATCAAAATACTTGAAGTTTCCCAACTTTGACACTATGGCTAGAATCCCTGACATACTTCTCCTCCCACTAAAAATAAATAACCACTTCTCGTTTAATCTCAAGATATCTTTAGGACAATAATCTCTGCTTCTTTTTTGAAATATGTGCAAAGGAGACATCTAGTCTGATGCAAAAACCTTTCTGTAGTGAACCCTGAAGTCAAAATAGAATATCCTTGGGAGAATCTGTCATCACCAATCTAGCATTATTATAATTTTTTACCGGGAACTCCTCGTGCTATGATTATTTACTAATGCACATCCTTTAGTTTTGTGGATGGAATATAGAAACACAGCAACAAACGTAACACAAGAATATCATAGACTATGATAAGAAGGAATGATGATAAATCTAAAATATCAAGTGTAAAGTATAATATTCAACATGAAATTGTTACAATCTTACCCATGAGGTACTTAAAGTGTTACTGACTTCACTTGCCTTCCAACAATAACTATGGAATAAAATTCACAATTACACCTCTTAATGGCTTTTTTAACACACCTTCAAAATGATGGCTTCCTTTACACACTTATTCATACAATATTTATCACTACTTCTTTCTATGTTAACTGAGGGGGGTGGCCTCTTTATTTATAGGAACTTCCAGGCTTATCCACCCTATCTCTAAAATAAGATAGGAAATCCATCTTCCGGCCAA
The DNA here is from genome assembly GCA_019776745.2 of Taxus chinensis. Classification (NCBI taxonomy): domain Eukaryota; kingdom Viridiplantae; phylum Streptophyta; class Pinopsida; order Cupressales; family Taxaceae; genus Taxus; species Taxus chinensis. Next base: position 28,590 of record JAHRHJ020003304.1, read on the forward strand.
TCATATTCCATGCATAAACTCTTATCCTTTACATGTAAGGCTTATCTTCTAAGATAAGATAAACCTTATCATCTCACATGGGTTCCATACTTTTTAGAATTTTTCCACAAATAAAATACACAAAATATTTATGACATCACTCTTTGTCCTTATTAACCAATATAATATTTCTAATTCCTAATCATGTAGACCTTACTTCTTTACTTATCCCAACTTTTACATTTTAACATTACCAGACCACTTATGACAAATATTTACGTTTTACAACATTCATATTGTACTTTGACTATTACTGTACTTTACATTAATGGTGGCACTGTACTGATGGTGACATTATCTTCTATTAAACACCACTACTAATTACACTTAACAACATCCTATTCCTAATACATACATTAATAAAATAGAAATTACAGAGGAAAATTTTTAATGTCAACATTTTCCCCCTTCCTAACTTCTACTCCATCCTCGGAGTAGACCATTCTGGTGCTTGGAAAAATTTTTAACTTGTCATGGTTGACCCATTTTGTAATGGGAGTGCCATCCAATTCCTCCAGTCGGTATGTACCATTTTCATGCACAACTACTATTTTGTAGGGCCCCATCCATTTTGGAAGCAATTTTCTCTATCTTCCTTTTTTGTATCTGGAATCATATGCTAGAACCAAGTCATTCACATGAAATGGAGACCAACAGATCTTTTGATAAAAGTATTCTTTTTACTTCATTTTTTTCTTATAGCTTGTATCCTTCGCTATTTCCCTCATTTCCTCTAGCAAATGAAGATGTACCAACCTTTCTTTTACTAAATCACTTTCATTCATCCTTTCATTTTTCATAACTCTCACAGTGGGAATATCAAATTCAATAGGAATAACTGGATCAATGCCATAAGCCAACTGAAATGGGGAGTCTCCTATTGCTGACTTTGATGTTGCCCTATATACCCACAATGCTGCATGAATCCTCTTATCCCACTTATGTAGCTTCAAGGCTACATATTTTGCTAGAATTTGACACAACACAAAATTTATTCGTTCCACATGTCTATTTGTGCTTGGCTTGTATGTTGTTGTCTTCCTGTGCTTAATAGAAAATTTATTGACTAGGGCTTCTACTACCTCATTAATAAAGTGGAATTCCTTGATCTATTACAATTTCTAATGGACAACCAAATCTGGTGACAATGTGCTCATATATGAACCTTGCCACATCATCCATGGAAGTTGTTTTCAATGGCCTAGCTTCAACCCACTTGGTTAAATAATCTGTAGCAACTATAATATACTTATTTTGGCGTGAGGATAGTTGGAAGTAAACCTACAATGTCTATTCTCCACTTTTCAAAGGGACCAAGTGGAAGAATAGGGCATAATGGAGCTGATGAAGTCTTACGATTACCATGTGTTTAAAAAAATACCACATGTCTTACAATAATTATAACAATCTTTAAAAAGAGTGGGCTAGTGATAATCTGCATCCAAGATCCTTCTTGTTGTAATTTTTCTAGAGAAGTTTCCTCCATATGTACCATTGTGGAATTCTTCTATCAGCTCCTTCCTTTGATCATGTCCAACTGCTCTCTTGTATTGTCCATCATGTCTTATTTGAAATAATACTCCATGTAAAATAAAATATGGACAACTGACTTGAGTAATATTCCTCTTAGTATTTTCATTGGCACCATCAAGAAACTTGAATTCATTCAGATAATTCTAAATATCTATGTATTCACTAGGGATTGTGTCAAGGGATAACAATGCTACATCTGGAGAAATCATCATCATCACAAGATAAACCTAAACCATCATAGGCTCGAGAGAGTGCATCTACATTGACATGCTTCTTTCCTGGCCTATCTATAATATCAACATTCAAATTCTTGTAGCAAAATTATCTATCTTGTTATCCTCCCTGATGGGTTAGGCTTATTGACAAATATAATTTAGAGCCTGATGATATGTTATAACTATAAATTTATGCCCTAGCAAGTAATTTCTAAACTTCTTTACAGCAAAAATGATAGCTAGAGCCTCTTTTTCAGTTACAGTATAATTTACCTCAGCACTGCTCATTTGTCTGCTCCCAAAGTAAACTGGATGTTCATTCCCATTTTCATCCTTTTGGCTCAAAGTACTTCCTAGTGCTGCATCTAAGGCATCAATATACACAATGAATGGCTTGCTCCAATCTGGATTCTTTAAAATAGGTGAAGACACCAGGGCTTCCTTCAGTTGTCAAAAGCTTCATGCACCTTATTTCCTGGTTCATAAGTAACATCCTTCTTCAAGAACTGGGTTAGTGGCTGTGCAATCTTTGAGAAATTCTTGATGAACCTTCTATAGTAACCCACATGGCCTAAAAATGATCTCAACTTACTTCTATTCATAGGAAATGGTAACTCTTTGATTTTTGAAACTTTATCAGGATCAATACCAATACCATCTCTAGATACAACATGCCCTAACAAAACACCTTTAGAACATCCAAAGACACACTTTGTAGGGTTTAGTGAGGCTTGTGCTTCATCTAACCTTTGAAATGCTATGTCTCCATCTGGTGCAGGTGGTCCATCTTGCTCCCATAGATGCAAAAATCATCCAGAAATACTCTGATGAAGTTCCCAATGTAGGGTTCAAACACCCTATTCATCAAGCACTGGAACGTTGCCAGAGCATTACACAACCCAAAAGGCATAACTCTATAAGCAAACGTTCCCCAAGGAGTGGTGAACGTGGTCTTCAGCTGATCTTTCTCTGCTATACGAACTTGGTTGTATCCGCTATATCCATCAGCAAAACTATAGCACTCCTAGCCAGCTACTTCGTCCAAGATCTGATCTGAGAATGGAAGAGGGTAATGATCCTTCTTTGTTGCCTTATTGAGCTTCCTATAATCAACACAAATGCGTAGCTTCCCATTTTTTTTATTGAGATCACAATGGGAGAAACCCATTCTAAATTCTCCACAGCAAATATGAATCCTGCATTAAGCAACTTATCTATTTCTTCTTTTACAGTCTTGGAAAAATTAGGATTCATTCTATATGGCATTTTCTTTATGGGCTTAGCACCATCTACCAGCTCAATAGAATGTTCTACCCACTTACTTGATGGAGTTCCTTGTAATCAAAAGTGAATATGTGTATGTACCTTCAAAAGAGCTAGAGGTAGGATTCCTTCTCACTCTCCATCACAGCATCACCAATCTTTATTTGTTGGAGACGATCATCAATTTCTTCTTCAGATAATTTTATGGGTTCATGAGTCGGTGTGACTGGAAGGATATCCATGACTGAAACATCAACCTCACTTTCTTCATCTTCAGTGTCCACTTCACTGGTACTAGAGTAATAAGAGGATGTCCAATCATCAGTTTCATCACTTGAATCCACAGGTTCTGCCTTATGATGCTCGAGGGATCACGTTTATCTTCACCCTCTCTCTACCACGTCCAAGTGTCATGAAGCCTTCATTCCAGTAGTTTCTTGCATGAACTCTCCTTAGCCATGGTCTTCCCAACAACATTGGGGTACGCAATACTACCATTTTTCATCACCTGAAAGTCTACCACACATACAACACCCATAACAGATATTGCCACATTTGAAACTACACCTTATGGTTTAGTTTTTCCCTTATTTAATGACCTTAACATAAGTGTTGAGGGGAGATCAATTTTTAAACCCAACATATTCATTACAAACTCGGTCATTACATTAACTGCAACACCTCCATCAACTAAGACATCATGAATTGAAATACCATTAATAATACCTCAGCTTGTGGAGCATAGGGATCGCGCCTCTGCCTCCAAAACAGGGACCTCAACCTCCTTCCTTCGTCGAACATTGAGTCCACTTCGCAGCTCCCGCCTCTTCTCAGAAGACATAGCCAAGAGTTGACCATATGTAATATTTGCAGGCCTTTTGGATAGATCTTCTAAGATGGAGTATGGTCCTTGTCCCTATGAAATCAAAAAATCCTACACACCCAACTTTCTTCTCCTATGTTTCTTACTAGTTTCTCCTTTCATCTTCTTAGGATCATTTCCATCTTGGTTATCTTTTTCTTTCTTTCTTTTTGTTACAAACACATCTACTTCATTATTTATGCTCTTATCTACTACATCAAAAGAATTCACAGGTGCTTTTCCTTTATCATTATCTCTTGTACCAGATGTAGAAGCTCTATCTGGACAATTATACTTATAATGACCCTTTTTATAACAACCATAACATACAACTTCAGAAATATTTCTTTTTGGACCTCTATCTCCTCCCTGAGAACTAAATTCTTTTCCTTGAAGAAGATTAATAGTTAACTGGCCCATCTTCCTGAGCAGATCTTCATACTCAGTAGATGTACTAGGAGAAAGATTTGTGCTCACCAAGAGTGGTTGTGGATTCTGGGGCAAAGGTGCTGGTGTAGGCTCTACTTTAGCAACAATTTCTTTGGGCTCCTCTTCCATGCTTTCTTCTTGCCTTCTTGCAATCTCCTTTGCTTGTTCAATGGTAGATGGGTGGTCATACTTCACTCGTTGTCTGATCTCTGGCTTCATCCCAAGAATGAAGTGCTTACAGAGGATATTATCCACGCCATTCATCAACCCATCTGCTAATCCTTCCTTCCGGATCTGGGCATCGAGCTTCCTCCTTAGCTCTAGAACACGAGCATGATAATCCCTTATCTTCTCCTTCTCTCCTTGGGATAGCTTTGTGATATCGATCATGAGATCTGCATATTTCTGTTATTCACCAAATTCTTCAAGAAAACTTTCAGTTAATAAATCCCATGAATTTTTCATATTATTACCTAGTGTTTCAAACCACCTAAAAGTTGAACCATCCAAAAAGGTAGGAAAAAATTCAGTCCATTGTTCCCTTCTTATGAAGCCATTACAAATACAAGATTGTGTAAACTCTTGAATGAAAGAGGAAGCAACTTCATTAGATTGGGCTAAAACAAACAGGAATCTTCCCCATTTTTAAAAGTAACCACAGTGAAATACCATTCACAAGTACAATCAGTAAGACTTGTGTGCACAAATAATTGTACTCACTACAATAGAAAATGACTTTACACCTTTCTACAGTAAAATAGGAATGACCATGGTAAAACTTGACTTAATACGGTAAAAACTGACTTTATTGTGGTAAACACTATTCATGACTTGGTGATAACCACCTTTTTTCAGTACCCAATAGAAAATTATCATCTAACCAGTATCCTGTCCCCTTTTGAACATCTCTGGTAAAACTAATTACCCGACTCTACTGCGGTACTAAAACAAACTTGAGGCTCAAATTACTCAAGATAGAGGTGCAGAAACACCTCATTTAGTCACCTCATTTGGTATGGAATGAAGCGTAAGTTAGCACTGCGGTTGCCTCACTGTTCTATCCACATTTCAAGGTACCCCTTTATAAAGTGCACAAGTTGACACAATGTTTATGCTCGCTGGAGGTAAATATTTCTCACGGTAAAAAGAGTGTGACAGTGTTACCTGCAGGTAGGAATACTATACATCCACGGAGAGTATTAAAATATGACTTACCATGTGTAACTACCAGCTATTTGTCATGGTACAAAGATCTCCATTACCCAAATGGCAAAACTGACTTTGACAATTCATGGTGGAACTATCTACTGTCTCCAGCAACAAAAATAACAAGCGTGGGAAAGACTCATATCTCTTTTAATGTGAGGGCATTTTTGACTAAGTAGGGATGAATCTAAATATCTCTAGCCGGGACCAGAAAATCCACCACAGGAATGGTCCCGGCAAAGAACCCAAATGTCATCACCAAAATTTTTTTTTCCCAGGGCACTATGATCGGGGCCCATTCTTCACACCGGGAACTCCATGCCTCGATGCTAACATGATTATTTACCTAATGACACAGCCTTTAGTTTGGTGGATAGATAATCTGGAAACAAAAACAACAACATAACACAAGAATAACCATCGAACCTGATAAGACAAACTGATGACAAACTCCTGAAAATATAAAATAAATTATAATGATTAAGGTATGTGAAAACTGATTACATGTATCTCACAAAGCCACCATGAGCTCCTCTACAACTGTTATTCACGTTCACTTCCTCTCAACCAAGACTAACTGATGGAAAACTTCTATGCAAGTAACACTCGGTAATGGCGTCTTCTTCAAACACAACCTTTAAAACTGATTGGCTTCCTTCACACACACTCCGATACAATATATCTCACTACTTCGATCTTCGATGCTAAATGAGGGGGTTGTCCCCATCTGTATTTAGTCTGTGGAGACTCTCCAAGCTTATCCATCTTATCTTAAAATCATGGATAAGAAATCCACGCTGACAAGAATCAATTCCATACATAGTAACTCTTCTCTGTACAGGATAGCTTAATATGTTAAGATAAGATAAACTCTCTCATTTTACATGGGTTCCATCCACTTTTAGACTTTTTCAAATAAAAGTACACAAAATATTTATGGACCTCACCCCTTGCTCTACTTTATTAATCCAATATGATATTTCTAATTCCTAATCATGTAGACCCTACTTCTCTAATTACCCAAACTTTGACATTTAACATTCCCCACGGACCTTACCACTTACGCCGACAATATTTACTTTTTAAACCACAAAACATTTCTATCGTACTTTGGCTATTACCACCCGTACTCTCCACATTATTGCACGGCAAAGCACCGTAACTGATGGCGCCTTGTCTTCTTTTAGACGCTACTTCTACTAATTAGACTTTACAACATCCTATTCCTAGATACAATACATTAAAATGAATAGAAATTACGGAGGAAAATTTTAGTGTCGACAGATCAGGCAAGAGTACAGGCCACTCAGGGCGGGGATAGTGTCTCATGGCAGAGTTAGGTTAGCGAGATGGCCGCATAGGGGGATCAAATACTAAGATCCTTTTACATAATCATTCCTATACCCCATGTGTCAGAGGGAACCACACCCAGGCACAATTTATAAAGTTCTATCATCCAGAGAGGATCATGGCACGAGCTCAGGTGCATGCCATATACTGCATAAGATAGCTAAAAGTTCCGTTGTCCCACGTATGATCATGCTTCATGATGATAGGGGTAGATTGATAGGCGAGGCTGATGCTACTAGTGCAGGTAGCCCACACTACTTTTGGAGATGCTGACTTAAATACTATGATCCTATGAAGGCTGTGGAGAGGCCCTTATATTATAAGATTGCATAATTATCAATTAATCCTGACAATGGGCACAAGAGAGCAACTTTTGAGAAGTCATGTGTGAGCACGACAGGCTCCAGGTCACGGCGGTCAATTCGTTCAGTTAGATCAGTCCGGCATGCCCCCTTGCAGATAGCAGCCGGTTGGGCATAGCCATCTGGACATAATTCCAGCTTAAATAGCAAGGTGATACCCACCCGGCCCCGTGCCAGCCCATCACATTCACCCACTCTTTCTTTTCTTCCTCCTCTCCAGTTCAAAGGAGCTTTTCGGGAGCCCTGTTACGAGGGTGCTATCTATGGTTTGAGCCTCTTCACTTTTCCTTGTTAGGTTGCATAATGTATTTAGTTTATGCCGGCTTATGAAGGCTGGATTTTTGATGTAATAGATTCATGTCCCATTTTTTTTTTGTGACGCCTCTCCTATGCAAGAATGCTCAAACTTTTGATGATGCATGCCCCTATTTAGATGGCATATTTAACGATGATTTACACTTATAGTTTTCAGATGGATATTTTATATATGTATCATATTCTACATTTGATGGCATGATGATTTTTTCATGTTATATTGTGGTTATGATGTTTACGATTTTTGGTTATTGTTTCGTAATTATCGTCTCATGATGTATGATTTTCCTTTCCTCTTAACATACATGCATTATGTAATACTTACCATTTTTGTATATATGTAGTAGATGATGTTTATAGGCAATGAATGGATAGGCAGATTAGATGTGATAACAAACAATGTGCAAGAAACACATGGTACACAAGCAGAAAAGTGTCACAAAGCTCCAGAGAATGAGTCTGTACGCTATACCACATAACATATACCGAAGATGCAAACCTTGTACATGAAGTTATTACACATAACAAATAGATCAAATATATTTAAAATACTAGACGTAGATAGAGAATGAATCCTAATAGAATGCATACCTAAGCTAACAATGAGCCTAATGTCCATATACAACTTAATTAGAACATATTCCAACCCATGGTAAGAAAATGAGTCTCAACACCACATTACAAAAAAGAAAGTATCTTAATCAAAACTATTACAACCAATAACAAAAGTCCACTAAATCATTACCTTTTTTTTGCGGGACAACATTGACAATTTTCTAAGTTTTTGTGTCCTCTAAAAGGATACTTTTCCAAGGCTAACTGTTCACATTTTTCGGAGGCGTCTCTCGAGACAATGTTTGGTGGCAGTTGGCGGTAGCTTTGTCCCTTGAAGGGATATTTTTTTCCTGAATGTTTAGAGGAGGTACTTTCTAAGGTCATGTTCTGAAGAAGTAATGTACAATGGACAAAGAAGCGTGGATGCCCCCAATGTGATGTGGGAATATACACAAAGCGCTGAATGCCAAAACACGTGTATGTCACAAGAAAGTGGAATGTGAAGGTGCCCCCAATCGATTTTAGATGGGAACTATACAAAGCATACATCCTTCACACAATATAAGAGAAAACAAGAACAAATCATGGTATCAACGAAATTGGAGTCGGTAGGGTTCCTAGACGTAACCAAGGAAGTTTATATCCAAAAAACCAGTGATGGGTTACTACCCGCCTTGCTGCAAAGATTGACCTATGACTTGGCGAATCCGCCCTCTTTGAGGTTTCGCAAGACTATTTTTCAACTTCAAAGACCTACCCACTGTCAACACACATTGCAATGGTTTTTCACATGTGGATGACCTACTTTTTCTTTTCACTGTTGCCTTTTCCTCAATTTTTTTTTTTTAATTGTTTTTTGCTTGTTTTTTCTGTGTTTTTCTACTTTTTAGTTCATATATGATATTCTCACTATGCTTAAGCGTAGAAACACTTGAGGTGCATGGCATTCATAGGTTTTGGAATATCTTCACCATCTAAGTATGCAAGTTTATAGGCTCTTGATTCATACTTAGCAAACTCACCACAATAAGGGCCTAGCCTATTTAGCTTCAACTTACTTTCTTTTCTCTGTCTTTTGGCAGTGTGTTCTTTTGATTTTTTTTAGGACTAGATCTCCTACATCAAATTCCCGATGAATGATGTGTTTGTTATATCCCCTCAAACACTATTCTAATAGAATTTCCAGTAATTGAGCACTCTGATACGTTTTTCATCTAATAGTTCCAACTCTGTCATCCGAGTAACTCTGTAGTTCTCCATCTTTATCAAGATGGCCCCTGAGAGATATTCTCAAGGAAGGAACTCTTCACTTCTAGATGTAAGGATGACTTTAGTGTCATAGACCAGTGAATATTGGGGTCACGCCATAGGATACAAGATGAGGTTTCGATAGGCCAAGAGGGCGAGATGTAATCTGTAAGTGCCAGTTACGGCCGGTTTTAACTGACCATTTTCTCTATTTAATAAAATTAATTTAACAATCCATGGCAAAGGGTTTTATTAGTAGCCTCTGCTGTCCACTACCTTAGGGGTAAAATAGGGGGTAGACCACTTGAGTTGATATGGAAAACGTTGACACAAATGTCTTAAAACCGTTTTATTTTTGAAGGACTTACCGTTATCATTGACAATGGTATAGGGGATACCATAACGAACAGATGAAGATGGTTCATAATGAAATTTAGAAATTTTACACTACTCCGTGATGTGATGTAAGAGGCATAAATCCTCTACCCATTTGGTAAATACTCAGTCGGCAATGATGATGTGGGTGTGGCCATCTAAAGAAGAAGGATGGAGCTTCCTTATGAGATCTAGATCCCATTTAGAAAATGGCCAATGTGTTGTGATAGGCTACAAATCCTGGGCTAGCGCACGTATTAAGTTTCCATACTTCTGACATAGTTCACACTCCTTTACGAAATTATAGCAGTTTGATTCCATGGTAGACCAATAAAGAGCCTAGGCGTCTTAATACATTTCTTTATCGGGTAAGAAGACATGCCGCGCTTAACAGGGTGGTGCTCCATCAAACACTCACAGTGTTACTTCCTTAATACATGGATTGAGTCAAGTAACATCCAAACCACACAAAGTCGATTCCCATCGTAGCCACGATGATAAGGGTGCCCCTAGGATGGGTTTTAACAAGGCTATATGGCGGATAAGGGTTTTCCTTTTTTCTTCTCATAATGGGTGATGTCCTAGTGGAAAAAGTGCCATCTTATAGGTATCCGAAAGATATGGACATACCATGGGATAATGACCCAACAACTTCACATACCAAACATGACCGCTCTGGCATATCAAATATGCGGGCACTTGTAAATGCTCTACTACAAAGGAAGGTATCTTAACTCTCCTGAGGTGAGAATGCGTAAAAATAGACCCAATGTACGCCATAACATCTGCTTGATCTATATGCGACCTTGGATTTTGCTCAACAATATGATCTGTGTAAAGTACTACTCCTTCAAGGTTTCACCATCTTCTCATATGGAATGAGCTTCTCATCTTTAACTTTATACTCATCATTAACTTGTTTAATGATAATTTGAGAGTCTCCAATGACTCGTAGTTTTATGATATTCCAAGTAATAGCTAGCTTGAGGCCAATGATGATTACCTCATACTTTGTAATCTTATTAGTGCACGAAAATCCTAATCAGAATTCTCTTGATATGACTTCCCATGTGGGAGTGACGAGCACCACTCCTACTCCAGATCCATGGAAGGTGAAAGATCCATTAAAATGGACTTGCCACTTCTACATACGCTTCAATGTACATCATAGATGTAATTTGGCAGCAATCTAGGCACAAAGGTTCCATCCCTGGGAGACGGGAGCTTCTTCTAATAATTGATCCAAGCCAATACCTCTCCTTTCAAGACTTCTGATTAGTCATGAAATCAATATAAAATTCACTCACAGGAAGAATGATCCAATTTAGTCATTCACCTCCTGTGAGACGGCGGGTTTGGGATAAAAGGTCCTTGAGAGGGGTCAACTTTGGATATGAATTTAGTTTTTGTTGTTAGATGAGATAATGGTGGAAGCTTTTTGGAAGTAAAGACAACTGACAAGCAAGCCTTTTTAATATGCGGTAATTCAACTCGTACAAAAATCAAGGTGCAACTGAATAGTAAATACTTCCCTTTAATTTATGGTCGATAGTCATAAATTGGGCAAGCAGTGCACCAATAACAAATGGGTAGTGGAAATATACAAGAGGAGAGGTTCGCTTGGGGTAGGCACGCATGAGTATAGGTAGCGATTGACCAAGTACTGTTTTAGGTAGTGCAAAGGCCTTTTGGAAATCTGGTCCCCAATTGAATGCAACATCATTTATTTTAGTAAATGGGTAAAGGGGGGGTGGCACTTATCCGCAAGTTCTGAATAAAAGTGATGGATTTCCTGAATTCTTCCCTTGTAGACTTTTCTTATAGTTGTTTAAGAGTGGTAGTATGGTGCGAAATCGTTCTGTTGATAGTCGTTACACTTTTTGCACGGGTCCACTTTTCAAATCCCTCTTTGTGAAACAATGACCCTAGGAGCTTTACCTGATAAAAACACCAAAGACACATTTCTTAGGGGGTTCAAGTGAACCTTATAATCCTTGTAACGCTGAAAAATATGTCTCAGCACTTCAGGGTGCTCTCCTCTACTTTTTTAAATTTTGGCTTTAGCTAGGAATGTCACAACATTAAATCTTCCATGATGTCATCTCATCATATCATGAAGATACAAGTCACTGGCCTCGCTGATAAGTATTCCCTACACATTATTGAGTCTAGAAAGGCATGACCTTCTTGTAGTAGACAAAAGGTTCACCAAGGGGTAATACAACATGTTGTTGTCTTATGCTGATCTTCTTTTGTAATCCGTATCTGATTATAACCTGAAAAACCCATCCAGTTTAAAGACACATTTCATACCGTTACGGTGGAATCAACTATCTGTTGTAAGATGTTAGGCAAGGAAAGTCATCCTTAGGGCACAGCCTTATTGAAGGTCACAAAAATCTTTAACAAATTCTTATGCCGACAAATTCTTTTTATACAGGAGGTACTGTTAGAGATACACGCTGAAGTTACGTCGTCAATGAGGTTTTAATAAAATCAGTAGCTAATAGTTTTTTCTAATTCTTCTTTGACAAGGAGCGCCACCCTAGGGTGTCATCTTTCTCTAACTTTTTTCTTGATGGGATTTGGTGTCAGGGTGGCACAACGGGTTTGCACAACTAAATCTCTGGGTCCAAACCAGAGGAGACTGTCGTATGTTCATGCGAAATAGAATTCCACGTATTCCCTTAAGACGCTCTACTACAAGGCCTTTTGTTCCTCAAAATCTGAGAGTGAAGCTCCCGAACTTTTATCATTATAGGAAGGTTGTCTATTCTATGAGCCAATGTTGACAATCATTGTTTCCCCTCCTCACAAACAGCTTAGATCACTAGCCACCTTCCAGCCTGTGTAGGATCAGGGGGAAGAGTACGATCAACTTCCTTGTGCTAGCTCCTCGTCAATCTTTAAATGGATAAACCTCTTCATCGTTAGCTCCTCATCTTCATTTGTTTATCTACGAGTGTTTCAAAGAGTTTGGTCACTGTGAGACTTTCGTGTTATCATTTCTGTAAGGTTTCTCGAAGTGTTTGTACACTTGTTGGCGTGGACCACCTTCTTCAGTCAAGAAAACAAACTCCACACATCTCAGCCGCTTTCTCTTAATCTAAATACAGGACAGTGTCTAGTTGAATTGAAAATCCATTTCTTATATGATCCCCAACTAGAATGAATCCCCTGAAGTCCGCATGAACTACACAAATGCTTCATCATTTTCAAATAAATCTAGTGGTACGTGATTTGCTGAGCCCCAATCTATAAGTCAGGAATACATTATAGGGTTTATTTGCTCATTGGCTTCGGGGTTATGATTGTATATAATGTAACTGTTGTAAATCTGGGAAGTAGGTTCTTGTGAACAAGATCCTCGTAGAGGCTACATTAGGAATCTTGCATCACTTCAGAATGATGATGAAAACATCCTCAATGTTCATTTAGAGAGGTGGTCATGAACGAATCTCAATAGGGGTAGAGCGTTATGAGGCCTTATCCCAAGGCCATGCTTATCTGACTTAAAACAAGGATGGAAAAATAGGTTCTAAAGTCGGCCTTGATGCATTAATTCCACATTCCAAACCCAGCCTATAGCAATGAAAATGAAAACATAGTGCGACAACCTTTGATGTACTGGGGTGCTTGATGGCATGAAGCCATGGTAACCTTTTGGCACTCTGCTAGTAAGATCTTCTAACATATTTTCCTTTTCCTCAGATTAGGAACCGCTATGGAAAAACTTTTCTAATGGTTTAGGACTACACTTCACCCTGATACTCTTGAGCCTGAAAATAAGGCTTTACTCCATTTTCTGGGAGATACTGATAATGATCTATTTAATAAAGCCCATGTTCAAGAGTGATGGCTCACACATGGGCCACATTTTTCCGACGTTTCCTCCCATGAAGAGAACAGGGTTTACAACAAGGAAAATATTGATTATAAAGCATGGAGTTGACCTGATCTACTATGAATTTTCTTAGATAACTTCCATTTGTGTAAGGGGAAAACAACATTTTACAGAAATGGACATTCATAAGCAGAAAGCGAAAAAAACTTTGCAATGCCCTACAATGTTGAACGGTTCTTGCTTGGGTCACCCAGAATGCCACTAACCACTTGTCCTTCATGAAATATCTTGATACACTGATTGAAAAGTCGATGGAATGTCCTACATGCGAAATCCATGGGCACCCAAGAGCAGGTTGTATGGAAGGTCTAAGTCAGCGACATGAAATGTCGTGTCATGACAATTGGGGCCTACTTCCATTGGAACTACTATAGTCCCCGTTGATTTTTTATATTTCTTCATTTTTCGTAGTGATTGTGATATCGTGATCACCAGTCTCTATTGGCCCAGATCTGATCTTTCTAATGGCCTAGCTCACTTAACCAGCTTCGAAAAGTGTTAATATTTAGACCATGATCCACCTCTCACAAGTACCCTCTTGATGTTTGTGATGGGTAACCACCACTTCTAAATATAAGTTAAGTTTTGTTGTTCTGGGTTGTTCATGTGGGATTTGTGTGCATAAAAAAAGATCATTAATAGTAATATGATCATTGGTGTAGGTGTGCAATCATGGCTTGGAGGTGCGTGGGATCTACAAATCTGTAAAGACTCCTGATTTTGTCAATGTTTTATATAGTATGTCTAAATAGGGCGAGTAGAGATTTTGAGGAAGATCGAGAATGGATATCCTAGCATGTTTTTCTCTAACTATCTAATTAAATTAATATATTAATACCTTCCTGAGATAGAAGCCGGGATATTGTAATGATTAATGAGACCGTCTTGTCCTAACAAGAGATTTTCTAAGATCCAGAAGTGTTGACCTGTAGCCCTCATTAGATGAGCGAATACATCCTATGAGAGATTAAATGGATATCATTAGTAGGGTAAACACAAATCGGTAACATGGAAATAGTCATTGGAAGTTTTTTCCCATGATCCTGACTTTCCTTTTTCTTTTAATCTACTTATGATTAGGAAAAAGGCTCTTTGTAGAAGGACCCAGTTTCTCACTCTTTTGGACCTTGTCTTGAGTCAGGGGGAAATCTAAATGGTGATCTTACCCTCTTTCAATGAGGTCTTGATATGTAGTATCCAAGATCGCTTTTTCTTTTTAGTCTTAACACCTATCTGTCTTATGTCCTTTACAACACAGGTGGAAGTCACAGTACTACGTCATGGTCTTTGAACCAACTAGGTTTGGAGCATCTCTGGGTATGGGATTGTCGTCATTACAGGGATAGTTCCACCTTTATTCTTGTATTATCTAACTGCTTTAGAATGGCCGATTTAGGGATCCGTTAATGGTGTTAAAAACTTGTGTTTAAAGTGGCCGCCTTGGGATGAGGTCCTTTGAAGCTTTTTAAAAGTGGCATGTTCTGTACGGCTTGGATCTCTTGAAGTCCAAATGTTCCATCACCAATAATATTTTTGTTTTTTATTAGAAAGATTTTGGTTGTTGGAAAGGATTTATGCTTCATGTTTGTCTTTAACGGAAGACTTAAGCATTCCCTTCGATCCAATAGAGTCCTTGGATTTCTCGATCTTTTTTATTTAAACCGCCTTTCTCTATGACTTCTTCTTAAATTTGAGCCAAAATGCATCTTGAAGAGTTAATGGAAGGCTATGTTCTGGTACTTAAGTAGGGGATAATTATACTCACTCTAATTGTTTTCTAAGTCTGCTCTAATCCACAAGGGAAACGACTGTTACTAACCCTAAGGTGCCCTCCTTGTAAAAGAAGTTGGTAAAGGTCTCATTGGGTTTTGAATGTTTGTACTTACATAGATCATTCATTGTAAAAGTCATTTTCCATGTTATAGGGAATAAGTTCTATTATGATTTTTCTGCTAATGCGGGCCAATTGTAATAGCCCTTGGAACACCATAAAAACCATTTCCAATCTCCACGTGCCCCTAGGCCCTGTGAGGAAAAGTTGTATTAAATAAATCGTACTAATAATGTGACCTCCAAAAGGCAAGCCATGTAAAGTACTTTAATAGATCATGAGGATCACTCTTGCACTTATACTTATCAAACTTGGGAATGACAAAGTTGTTTTTTAGGGAAGGGTTGTCCTATAACATGGTCCTTATCAAAGGGTAAGCTAGTAGTTCTTCATATGAATATTTCACTATTCTGGCCTAATGCGTTTCCCCGCCTGTAACGTGGTGGGCGTACTTTTGTTGATTGTAGCTCTTTCTGAATTTTTTGATCTTTTCTTAGGTGACATTGTCCTTTGTGTTTGAGCTGCTTTAAAAGAAATGTCAGTGTATGGATCAAAGTGAAATTTGATAGATTTCGTTTTGTCTTTGTCTTTTTATTTTAATAATAGAAAACGTTCTTCTTCTTGAAAAGCCTTTCCTTTTGTATTTTCTAGCTTCAATTTAAAAGATCTATTTTTGAAGGATCTCCCTCTTCAACACGAGAGGGTCCTCTTCTTCAACATAAATTTGGGAGTAGGTTGAAAGCTTTAATTACGCTCAATCTTCACTTTACGTGAAGCTTTATAGTGAGGTCTTCGTGATGGGTCCCCTCGATAGTGGCATGATGTCTCCCAGAAGTAGAAGTGTACCCTGTCTCAAAGGGGTTATCTATGTCTAAGAGCGATACCCATTCTCTTGCTTTGTGATTACTGACTTTGGTTTCTATTTCATGTTTGTGTGGCAGTTTAGCTCCTAATTCTCAGACTTTTGGCGAGGACCTGATCTCTATTATCATATGGGTATTTCAGCAAATCTGCCTAGTCTAATCTGACCTCTTGTCTATGGTTGGAAAGTACTGACTCTTCTCCACTATGGTTGATGAAAATGGCTCCACACGTTTTTGACTTGAGAAAAGAGAGGCCGCTGACTTGTTGCCCGCTAAATAGAAGTTTTTGAAAGGTGTAGGTTTCTCCTCAGTCATGCGCGGTTGATTTCTCCATCTTTTGCAGTTTTAGAGGCATTACTAGCTGACGGTTTGTATGAAAGCTAGCGTGTCTCCTTTTGTGTGATTTTGTAAGCCTAAAGGGTTGATTTTTGATTTGATGCCACTAAAACAAACCCACTTAAAGGCCAAGAAACAACTAGGATTATTTGTGTAAAAATTATTTTTTTTTATTTTTTGTTTAAAAGTAGTCTACAACCATTTTACAAGGAAAAACGTGTCACTAACAGTTCCATAATAATCAATTCCCACTAGAATATACTTTTTCTTTTATTAACCATTATTAGAGGTTACAAAATCCAATTTAGGTTCAAGAAGTTTTTCTATTAGGTTCGATTTTTGTAAACTTATCACCATACCACTTTCTAACAGGATTAGAGGTTTTAACTTAATTTTATCACACTTAACACATTTCAAAATTTCCCTAAATCATTCCCATTGGGTAGGAAATTTCCTCACCTTTCCAATGATATAAAGAAGTCCTCCCAACTCCTCATAAAACTCAAGTTATGGGCCGGCGGGCCTTGGGGTGAAAATTTTTCCTGCACGGGGGTAAAAACCACTTTTCACCTATGCTTCTGTGGGTCTGAAGATGACATGTGTCAAGCTCAGGTTGGCATGTGGAAAACTAGACTTGCAGGGAAATATACAAATTTTAGACTTTTGTTTCAAAAAGTGCAAGGGGTTAAATTTTATGCACGCCTCCGCCGATGCCTAAGGCTGTCATGTGTCAACCTTTCATTGGATGTGGGTTAGTGGGTCAGTGGAGAGATTTAAGAAATTTTTCCAAAGGGGGAGGCTAAAAGGGTTAAGTTCCAAAACACTCTCGTGCCCCTTCTGAGCCACATGGCAGCACCCTATTGGCTGTGGGTTAGCGGGGCTGCGAGGAAAATTATAAATTTTTTCCAAAAACTATTTTCTCAAAATGATTAAGTTGCAAGGGTTCTACCCCTCCACTATCACCTCATGGTGCCACATGGCAGCCTTTGATTGACTATAGGGCGGTGGAGAAAATTTTAAAAATTTTGCCAAATTTTTTTCTAAGTTTTTTAAGGGAAAAATTTGGGCCGCGGGCCCACCAAGGAAGGAAAACTTCATAGGGCCATAACTTTTGATAGAGAGATCAATTTTGGGGAAAACAAGGAATTTATGGAAAGCTCTCGATGTCCTCTTTGCACTGAGATCATTAATTTTATATTTTGATAAATTTTAAGGGGTCAAATTTAAGAAAATGGCCTGCAGGCTTTTTAAAAGTAAACTTGTAAATTTTAACTTATAAATTTGGTTCAATTTGATCTTCTCCTTCACTCAACATTCCAAACATACATGGAGAATTATTCTAAGAAGGATCTAGGATGTATTTGGAAGGTAATTTTTCTTGATTGATTTCCAATTCAAATTTTTACAACTTCTGACAGCAAAAAGACCGTGAAGGGTTTGGGCCCGATTTAGCAATGTTTTAAAATATTTCCTTAAGTGTTTTTTTTTGTCAATTGAGTTAATTGATATCATAGCATGCTAGATTTTGATGTTTCAATGTTATTTATTGTTTGTAGGTTTGAACTTTTCATTTTAGATAAATTATTTTCCAGTTTTAAAAGTTAAAACAGAGATCTAATTTAAAAGGGCTATTTATCTTTTTTCCATCTTCCAAATATGGAGATTCGTTTCTATTATAATCTACTACATTTAGTTGATTTAAACAAACTATTTTATATCTAAAATGCAAATTATGATTTCCAATTTTATCGTATTTTCAAAAGAACAAAGTAATACAATTCCTTCATACTTATTCCTCTCTTTCAAATAGAGATTTCAATAATATTTAAAGATCAAATTTCAATGCAACAATGTAAATGAATAAAGGTATTGCAATCCTTTATTGATTTCAAATACAACTTTACATTTCTCAATTTCTTGAATGCAAATAACATATTTCAATTTCTTCCTTTTAAATGGATAGAACAGAGTGTATATATATATATATATATATATATATATATATATATATATATATATATATATATATATATATCTTTCACATTCTTTCAAAGCAAAACAAAGTCTATCTCTTTTTCATTTCACTTTACAAATTTCATAATCCATAAAACATCTTTCCATTTCAAAACATTTACAAATTCATCCACTTTAAAGTGGGAAGGGTTACAATGAGATTTTATTATACAAGGTACTTTCAAACTGTCTTTCTCCTCTGCTTCAGAACAGCAACATGTCAAAGAAAAAAAGATTTCCTCTTTTTGGATCACAACAAAGACAAGGGAAAGGTAACACTCTCCACCCAACCAAGAGGAGAATCCATCCTTCTTCATTGGCCCCCGAGCCCTGACCAAAATTCAATAGAAGTGTGATTCAACTCATGGCAACAACAGGATTCCACATCACAAAGCAATCTTTCAACATGCTCATTTCAAATTAAAAACAAAATCCCACACAAAACAACAGTTTTGCAACCACATGAAAAACATCAAACAAAACTCAAGTTTCACCATGCAAGACAAAGGATCAAGAATTACATGGGAGAAGCTTCTTCTACCTCCCAATGGGAATTGGGTATCCACCTATAACAAACTACCAATATCAAACATCTCCCATATATCCTTATGCCCCCCATAAATTTCCTTATGCCCCCCCACAAAGTAAGAAATGTAAGCTATTTCTTTTCCATGGTGGATCCCAATCTCAAACTCCCTCCACAATAAATCTGATGCCACAGAAATTCCCTTATGCCCCCCCTCAATGATTCTCCATAGCCTTCTCCTACACCATTCCTAGGCAGCCTACCTAACCAGCCAACAAACACACACAACATTCACCATTCACAACAAACAAAAAAAGAAATAAAAACATATATGAATAGCTAAGCTCCTACCTCTCCATGGTAGATTTTTTTCTAATACAACAAGATTTCAATGTCAAAAATACAGTCCCAAAATCAACAATGCCCAAGTATGAAATGCTCTCCAATCTCCTCCAAAATCAACAAGACCTCCAAAACAACCAAGGAAAATTTTCCCCAAGGAAGCATTCCAAAAGTTCAACCCAAAACAAGTCAAGCAAATTCAAATTTAAGGAAGAGGGAAGAGAAGAGGATGAGGTGGATCCATGTAGGATGCCACATCACACATCCTCAACTCCAACACCAACATCAAACTCATTCCCCCAAGCATAATAAATACTTGGTGGGTGAAAATATGATAAATTACTTACACACTCTAACCAAGCCCACACCCCATAAGGACTGCAAATTCAAAACATGAAGAAAGTGTAATTAAAACATGCAACTTGACTTATAAAAATACATTAAAAAGGTATAAAATCAACCCTCCAACCATAGGTATGGTTTGTAATTAAAATTAAGAGGTATTGGACAAATTTTACTTGTCCCACAAGCCTCCAAAATATGCCTCCAAGGACAAATTGAAATTTCCAAGGAGGTGGAGTGTTTCATACTCCAAAATTTGACTTACAAAACTCTTACACATACTTACACATCACTTACTACATTTAATACAAGAGCCAACAACTTCTATAATTACTTTCTTATATCCCAATTTTGATTGATTGATTTATTTTAACAATATGATTACTCACATTAATTCTCCACAATTAAAAGAATAATGAAAGGGGTAAATGCATCACAAAATAAACACATGCAAACAATAATAAAAAGGAGCCACATTAATAAAATACACAAAGCCCCTTGGTCACATTCAAAGGTAATCCTCCATGGGAATCCCTAACAAAAAACAACACACACAAAAAACATGTTGCCATGGTGACCTTGTTGAATTCATCTAGAATTCTAATGTGGTTAGCCTCCAATCTCCCAATGTTTGTTGTGATATTTTAACCTGCAAAACACAAATACCTCCTTCGGCCTCGTGGTCATGTCAGAACATCCAACATGATATAAATATAATCACAAAATCATCTATACATATGAATCACAACAACATCGAGGCAATCAACAATCACTTACAATTTATATCAACAACTATATCATCATCATATAATGTCCATTTTCTAGGTCTACTCACAATATCCAAAAATCACATGTCCGAATCACATGCATAATATATCCATGTCAAATAGTATATCATCCTCCACACATGAAGTGTCTCTAATAATCATCATCCATCATAACTAAATCAAGATCAACAATAAGCCATGGTCCAACATCTAACATCATACTAAATCAAAACTATAATAATGTCCATAATATAATCAACTGTGTCATGGTCAGTATCAAAAGGTGTTAAAGGGAAGTGAACACTACAAATAATCTAATTAGAGTAAATTTTAAGTTTTTAACAATTTATCACATGATACTTTCTAAACAATACCCATTGGAATTTGTGTAAAGAATTGATCTGAAAATGGATTCAAGGACATGATATATTAAATACGTAAATTGTAGAATTAATTTAGGACATAACCATTAAAAACTTCTAGGAATATCTTGCTAAGAATCTTATCATTATAGGAATAAACTAGACATTCTGCGTGGAAGTATAAAAATGTTGTTCTAGATATCATTTACCTTCATAAAATAGTAATAACAACAAAAATGAACATAAGAGAAGGAAATTAATCCTTCTTCAGTTCCCATTTATTATAAGTAAAGTATTGAAATTCATAACATGGGATTTCCTAGACCTGCCTTACTCTAATTATAACATCTTAGCTTGCCGATTGTGAAAATTCTTCACGATGGAATTTGCATTAGATAAACCATGCAAAGCTCCATGAACGTGTGCAATAGGTGATGTGAAATTAGTACAAGTAAGTGTAATAAAAAAAGATGAATTTTTTAATTGAATAGAGTTTTGTTGATACCAAGGGTGGATATAAGAATAATAGATGTATTACCAATCATTGGCATATAAAGTTATAGTTTAAATTAAAAGTCATATTAATATATTTATTCTCAAAGGATTTCACATGGCCTTACACAATACAAGAATTATAGTTTTGGAAATAAATTATGGTCTAAACAGTGGAAAATTCCATTTAAATTATTAAATGCGTATACAAGTGTTATTATTATATCTTTACAAAAATTTTGTAGAAGGAGATCTAGTATTGTTTAACAAACACGACTTTATATTAGATTTGGAAATTTATTTTTCGAACCAATTTTTATTACAAAAAATGGTCACTTCCTATAATTTTAGGAAGTAAGTTATTATTGAAGACAATGTTGTTGATACTCGTAGTTTAGTTAATACAATGGGAAAAAAATATACACTTCTATTTATGAAAAGATGGGTTTTTACACTATTTATGATATTGAGAATGTTAGAAAACACAACATTGCTGATAGTCATAATTTATTTATGTCAATTGACAAAATACATTCAACACTTTGCATTTTCTTTCCAATAAACCTTTTATTTAATTAGATATGACAATGCAATGTTTTAGTTTCATATATTGAAATTTACTCTACACAAGATGAAGCAAAGTTTCATAGATAGTTATTTTCCTATTTCTAGAATATTAGTGAATTATAAAATAAATAAATTTAATTTTACATTTAAATATGTATTAATAGGTTATTTAGAAATTATTAATTATTAAATAGTATAATTTAATTGTATTTTTTATATGGATATTTAATTTGGAAAACTCATCCCTAATATAATCAGAAATATGATCGAAACTTAAATATTTTATGATTGAAACTTGAAGTGAATACAGTTATTTTGGATGCTTTGTTTGCATATAAATTGATAGATATTACATTGTTTAATCAGTTATTGATTGGTTTCCTCCACCTAGGAATTCTGTTATGTAACCAATGCATCTCCTCTGTGTATTTATTCGTTGTTTATATTGTAATATATCATTCAAACAGTTTTTCACTCTTCTTGATTCATCAACAATGGTATTAGAGCGGGGATTTGGAGGAATATGTTAGCATCATGTGTACTTTTTTTTCATGAAGGATAACCCCATTTCAGCATAGCTTGTTGTTCTATGGTGGTAGAGGTAGCGATCCTTGCTACTGAAGTTTGGTTTCTCGTGCATCGGTGACGTGGCAGCAACTAGCGTGGAAAACTGTTGGTTTTTTCCTGTTCTAAAATACTCTCTATCTCAAGTTCTATAGAGGAGGAGGAACAAGGAGGTGACTTCTTTGAAAATATCACGGTGCGCAATAGATTGCAAAACTGGGAAATGTGAAAAACATGGGATGTGGTAAGTGTTCTCAATGGAGTAGGAACCATCAAAGGAGTTTTCTTCAAAGGGAAATGATGTTAGTATTAAATCGATCAAAGAGTATCATCACAAATTTGAGGATCAACTTTGCAATATTTGTAATTGTTGGAAATAAGGTGTCTCAACCTTGTTTGGTTTATTCAGTCAAGATTTTCTTACAGTTATTTCGCATTGTTAGTGCTCAAAAAATAGAAATAGGAGTTGTCAAAATATTCCCATATGATAGTATATCATGGAAGGACCATTTTTAGAGATATTATGACAGATTTTATGACATCTATAAGGGTAAAAATAAGGGAGAATATTGTGGACGTGAGAGCCTAATTTTAGACCAAAATCTTTCTCTTTAATGCTATCCACCTCATGAGAGGTTTGGCACATGGTTTTGTAAACCATAAATGGTTTCTTGTATAACCGGACATCTATAAATTGAAGGCTTGGAGAAATAATTGGTGTGGTGAGCTTTTCAAGTACTGTAAAGTTGGAATCCTCCTAGAATCGTTTCTGGTGATAATCTTGTAAGAAACTTTCTCTGCAAGTGTATGTAATCTTGTTATTAGATTTGAAATACATTGAGTGGGATTTTGGAGTGTGGGTTTTTTTATCTGAAAGGATTTTCCCCATGTATATCTGGTGTTTGTGTTCTTGTTATGAATATGTTGCTAATATTTCGGTAACTATTTTACTATGTTGAATTTTTTTCATAATATCTCTCCTCAAGATTAGTGTAGGAAGTTGTTCCGTTACTCTTAATTTCCTATCAAGTGGTATCAGAGCCTGATCACCTTTGGTTTCAGTTGTGGGTTGTTGGGTTTTTTGGGCTAATCCGGGTTTGAGTGGGAGCTTGTGTAGAGAATACTTTGCTATCTGGTTGTAGATATTTTTCAAATGGTGAGCACATCTGAGAGGATTGACGTAGAGAATTTTTTTGGCACAAACTTTGAAATGTGGAAGCTGAAGATGGAAGATCTATTGGTTGATCGAGATCTATGGGATGCAGTGGATGAAAAGGTCCATAGGCCTACAGATCCAGTTTTGGCTACAAAATATGATGTAATGGATAGAAAAGCTAAAGGTCTTATTAGACTATGTCTTGCAGATTCGATCTTGATAAATATCCATGAAGAATCCACTTTAGAGAAGCTTTGGAAAAAGATGGGTGAGATATATCAAGCTAACTATCTAGTAAATAAGATTTTCTTGAGGAAGAAGTTGTATTCCTTGAGAATGGAAGAAGGTGGACAAATATATGAGCATCTAGAAACATTCAATACATTGGTGACTCATTTGAGCTCAGTTGGAGTTAAGATGGATGAAGAAGAAAGGTGCCAAACTATGTTGGTTTCATTTCCAGACTCATGGGATAGCCTAGTCATGGCCATTGGGAGAACTTTAGTTACTCTGAAGATGGAGGATGTTATTGGTTCCCTACTCTCTAAAGAAATGAGAAGGAAGGTCTCTCTGAATTCCAAAGAGGCTTTGAGTGTTTGAGGAAGAACAAAAGAACGAGGCGAAGATGAGAAGAAGTGTGGCCATTCCAAGAATAAGGGGAGATCAAAATCCCCTGGTAAGTCCAAAGCAATATGCTGGAACTGTGGCAAATCTAGACACTTCTAAGGGAATGCAAAGAAGAAAAGAAAAAGAAAAAGAAGAATCATGATTCTAATTCTGAGTCCGAAAAGGAAGATGGAGATGCCTTTATTGTAGCTTTGGCCACTCGTGCAAGTGATAATGCATGGTTGATAGACTCAGGTGCATCTTTCCACATGACCCCTAACAAAAACTGGTTTAGTAAGTATGAAAACTATGATGGTGGTAAGGTGTATTTGGGTGATAATTCTTTCCTTGAAATTGTTGGTCATGGTAGTATTCAGGTGACATTTTTTAATGGTAGAATTAGAAGATTTGATGGTGATGGTGGTCTTGCATATCCCAAGACTAGCAAGAAATTTATTATCAAGGTTAGCAAGCTAATAGATGCAGGTGTGCATGTACAGTTTTCTAAAGAAAGGTGTGAAAATGGTGAGAAGTGCTATGGTGATAGCAAGAGGAAGTAGATTGGGTACATTATACCAACTTGATGCATGCACGGATGAGTGCAATAGCACTTCAGACAAAACTAAGCCAATAACTATTTTGCTGAAAAAGGAGAGGGTTTCCTCCTCTGTGGATGGTCATGGCTTCTGGGTACCCAAGGGTGCTTTGTCTACCAAATCAAAATTACCTGCAAAAAAGACCATGTTATGGCACCAAAGGCTTGGCCACATTAGAGAGAAGGGTTTAAAATCCCTAAAAAATAAGAACCTTGTTGAGGGGTTGAATGATTGCAATCTGAAATTTGATTTATGTGAGCATTGTATTTATGGGAAACAGAACCGCGTTCGGTTTTACTCATCTACTCATAAGTCTTCATGTATCTTGGATCTAATCCATTCATATGTATTTGGTCCTGTTAAGGTTGCTTCTATTACTAAATCAGTTTATTATGTGACTTTCATTGATGATTTTAGTAGGAGAACATGGGTATATGTTTTAAAGACGTAAATCTGAAGTCTTTTAGTCATTTCAAGGAATTTAAGGCTATGGTTAAAACTCAAACTGGGAAGAAAATTAAGTGTTTGAGATCTGATAATGGCAGTGAGTACTGTTTTGTAGACTTTGACAGATTTTGTGCAAATTGTGGGATTAAAAGACAAAAGACAACTTTGTATTCTCTGGAGCAGAATGAAGTTGTAGAAAGAATGAACAAAATGATGATAGAGAAGGCTAGGAGCATGTTGATTAGAGCTGGTTTAGAAAAGAGGTTTTGGGATGAAGCTGTTACCACTGCTTGCTATTTGATAAATAGATCTCCTACATCAGTGCTTGTTGATAAAACACCAATGGAGGTGTGGTCAGGGAAAAAGCCTTCAATTAGACATCTGAGAGTTTTTGGTTGTGAGGCATATGCACATGTGCCTAAGGAGAAGAGAACAAAGTTGGATTCTAAGGCTTTCAAATGTATCTTCATCAGATATGGCTATGGTGTGAAAGGATATAAGATTTGGGATCCTGTTGCAAAAAGGTAATATACTCTAGAAGTGTTATTTTTAGGGAGATTAAATATTTCCCTATTAATTTTCAGCCAGAACAACATAAAGAAAATGAACAAAAAAAGGATGTGGTTCAAATTCCTTCTACACCTAAGAAAGTTGAATCGAAACCCCAAAATAGACAAGAAGTTGAGGAGAGCTCACCAAGCTCTGAATCTTCAGAAGAGGAAGAAGAGGAGGAAGTGGAAGAATCTCCACCTCAGCTTGTTTGAAAGTCTACAAGGCAAAGGAAACCACTTGAAAGGTATGGGTATTCTCCTGATGATTGGAAGTGTATATTTTCTTTGAGTACTAACATTGATGAACCAAGATCTGTACAAGAGGCTTTGGGTATGAATGATGCAAAGTCCTGGAAAATAGCCATGGATGAAGAGATGACAACCCTTAAAAAGAATGATACATGGGACCTTGTACCATTTCCTGAAGGTCGGAAACCTGTTGGATGTAAATGGGTGTTTAAGAAAAAGATTGGTTCAGATGGAAATGTTGAAAAGTATAAGGCATGGTTGGTTGCGAAGGGTTACTCTCAAGTTGAGGGTATTGATTATGGTGAGATATTCTCTCCTGTTGCTAAAATGACATCCATTCAGTTTTTATTATCTATTGCAGCAGCTTATGACCTAGAGGTTGAACAAATGGATGTGAAAACTGCTTTTCCTTCATCGTGATTTGGAGGAAGAAATCTATATGACACAGCCAGAGCACTACATGGTGAAAGGTAAAAGCAAGATGGTTTGTAAGTTAAAGAAATCCCTATATGGCCTTAAACAAACTCCTAGGATGTGGTACCAGAAGTTTGATTCATATGTGTTGAGTTTGGGGTTTGTGTCTAAATCTGGTCTAAATCTGATCACTGTGTATATTTTAAATCTGATGGTGATTTTTTCCTGGTAATTACTTTATATGTTGATGACATGTTGTTTATTGGGAAAGGAAAAGGTTTGATTGCATAATTGAAATCTCATCTCTCTACAAAATTTGAAATGAAAGATCTTGGTGCAGAAAAACACATACTTGGGATGGAGATTAGAAGAGATCGTGAGAACAAAAAGATATGGCTTGGCCATAGTAAGTATGCTTGTTTTGTTTTGCAAAGGTTCAACAAGCAGGATTGTAAACCACTTTGTGTTCCTGTTACTTTGGGAAAAAAGCTCTCCATTTCACAATGTCCATCATCCCCATCAGGAGATGGAAGAAATGACAGAGTGCCTTACCAGAGTGCAGTTGGAAGCTTAATGTATGCTATGGTCTGTACAAGACCGATACATTGCCCAAGCAGTGGGAGTTCTATCACGTTTTATGTCTAATCCTGGAAGAGTGCATTGGGATGCAGTTAAGAGGGTCTTCAGCAATATTTGCGGGGTACATGCATAGTACTACTATATGTTTTCAATGGAAGAGGAGATCAACATTCCCTACGTATTCATGGTTCCTTGTGGATTCAGATTGGGCTAGTGATGTCGAACAGCATAAAGATCCACAGTGCATATGTGTTTACTCTTAATGGTTGTAATCTAGTTGGATGAGCAACCTAGATAGGCTATGGTCGCTTTGTCCACTACTAAGGTAGAGTACATGGTAAATACTCATGCCTGTAAAGAAGCCATTTGGATAAAACATTTGTGTTCAGATATTGGATTGAAACATGGCACAATTACAATGCATTGTGATAGTCACGATTAATCTACCTTGCGAAGAACCATGTGCTTTTCATGTGCAAAGCTAATCCACCAGCTTTCACATAGAGAAAATACATCGAATAATGATATTGTAGATTCAAATCATTCGGGATATTTTATTAGACAAGGGAGATTACAATATATAGAAGATTGATCTCCTTAATACAAGGAGTCAACTTCAATCTCAAACAATTCCCTAGAATATCTCATGATCCACTAATCACTCAACATATCTCAACAACTCTTATCTACGTGAGTTACAACTCACTTACATTATTTACTCACACAATATATAATATATATTTGCACACACACAAATATATAAATATCTAATGTTCACAATAACAAGCTAATTCCTAACATTCACCCCCTTAGTGTGAACATGGGAAAAACATACACATGCTGATCTACAGTATGCTCACCTCTGTGGAGCATGTCAAACTATGTGACTCGTGACCTTGATACTAATGAAGGGAGCAATGCTCAACCTTCTATGGTTTTACAGGTTTACCACAAACCTTGACGTGTAACAGATCCATGCCTGTCCACCTCGTGTGGTTTTCTGGATCTCCCACAAACCTTTTCAAGATCCATGAACTGTCTTACACTTGTGCTTTTGCTCACCTATTTCATTACATCGGGAGTTACATTCAGGAATGTTTATACATTACTTTTGAACAATCATTTGTTCTTATTCTCACAAATGTACACTAAAAGCAAACACTCAACAGAAAAAACTTGGCCACCAATTCAGTTTCACGGCCTCGTCGATGGTGCCTGACGAGAGGTCGCTATGTGCCCTCCTACCTCCGTTGCCTTCAGCCTCCATCAATGTCACTTGCTAACTCAAAAAGTATAGTCAATGTGACGATACATGAAACCAATGTCTTCAATATAGGGCGGGGTCGAGGGGCGGAGCCCCTGAAGCCAGGAATGGTTTTCATTTTCATTTTCACTTAAAAATTGAGTGTCAGATTACACTGAAAATGCACTCATTTGTCCTTTTGTTCACACTTATAGATTTTCAACTTAGTTCAGAACTGTTTGACAACAAGCAAGACTTACAAAATAATGGCTTTTGCTAATTCTGCAATTATAACGACAGCATACAATTAATGAAGACTTTTGAAATCTTAACCTCTACAAACCCCATAATGACCCTACCAATATGATAAATGCATTTGTCTCACCTACCATGACTCTTTTCCGACATGAAATATAGACCTCCGTAACAAGAACTTATTCCAACATGACACTATAATAACTAAATGTAACACGAAAAAACAATATAACCGATCTAGGTAACATAAATTTACCATTTATTTTAAACATGAACACAAATCTGTCAATCTAATAGTTTCAATACACCTGACACCATGACAGATGATATGCGATTGTTTATGAAGTCCCCTTTTCTTGATTTGACGTATAAAATTACTAAGAAAATTTGGAGACAGTGATATAGCCCGTAAGATGGACATGGAAAAATTTTAAATGTTTTGATGTCTTGACACAAGTCAAGGATCATGGTCGGAACATGACTTCCTACTCTTTACTCATTGGTCTTATAATTTGCAGTTTCTAATCATCAACAACTACTTGGACTATGTATGCAACTTTGCTAGATTTGTGCCCATCATCAATATGCTTGTATTTAAATCATTGTGCACACTGACAAATCGCCAGAGATAAGAAGACAAATCCTCAACTTTCATTCCTAAAGCTGCCTGATGTGCTTATTTGTAGGTTGCAAGTTCAAGGTGATCGTGCTGTGAAGCCAACAAACGTAGTGAGCAGGAGCTTGTAAGAATAAGTGGCTTCACATGACAGATACATACCTCGAGATGTTTGAATGTAGATCAACATGTAGCACCACGATAAAACAAGCTGATACTTCGTGAATGAGAATGTGTCCCTCTGGAAGGAACGTCCTTGATCTGTACTATGAAAAGATGCTAAGCACCAATTTCCTAAAAATTTATTAGATATTGTCAACACGTCATAATCACATCAGAGATGGAAGAAACAGCAGTATGCATAACAGAGGAGTATATTAAGGAGCTTCATGTAAAATGCTATGGCAATTCCTCATTTATCAACGCGTCCTCTCAGAATCACCAATGCTGGGATAGACGAATTCTCGTATTATGTCTAACCATCAACCTGTCCCTAACCTACAGATTTCAAGATAAGACATTCACTGGTAAGAGATTATTCTTCCATTATATGATATATCCATGCTTTGATTTCAATCATGGATTCAGGAGATCTGATTCCAAATCAAACAATCAACTAGTTTTACATAGAGAAAATACACCAAATAATGATATTATAGCAGAAGATCCATTCAGGATATTTTATTAGACAAGGGAGATTACAATATATAGAAGATTGATCTCCTTAATACAAGGAGTCAACTTCAATCTCAAACAATTCCCTAGAATATCTCATGATCCACTAATCACTCAACATATCTCAACAACTCTTATCTACGTGAGTTACAACTCACTTACATTATTTACTCACACAATATATAATATATATTTGCACACACACAAATATATAAATATCTAATGTTCACAATAACAAGCTAATTCCTAACATCATGCCAAGACCAAACACATTGATGTTCAGTATCACTTTGCATGAGAGATATGGTCGAGGATGGCAGGGTGAAGCTAGAAAAGGTAGAGACAGTTGCAAATGTTGCAGATGCATTAACTAAGCCCATGCGAGCACAGTAACGTTTAGGTGGTGTTTCGAGTCTATGGGCCTCTCGGCCCCTAGCAGTTGATCCATGATGATATATTTTCCTTGGCCCTTACAAGGTATTCGACAAGTGGGAGATTGTTGGAAATAAGGTGTCTCAACATTGTTTGGTTTATTCACTCAAGATTTTCTTACAGCTGTTTCGCATTGTCAGTGCGCTAAAAATAGAAATAGGAGTTGCCCAAAGATTCCCATATGATAGTATATCATGGAAGAGACCATTTTTAGATATTATGACAGATATTATGACATCTATAAGGGTCAAAAACAGGGGAGAATATTATGGACGGGAGATCCTAATTTTAGACTAAAATCTTTCTCTTTAATGCAATCCACCTCATGAGAGGTTTGGCACATGGTTTTGTAAACCATAGATGGTTTCTTGTATAACCGAAGGTCTATAAATTGAAGGCATGGAGAAGCAATTGGAGTGGTGAGCTTTGCAAGTACTGTAAAGTTGGAATCCTCCTAGAATTGTTTCTGGTGATACTCCTGTAAGAAACTTGCTCTGCAAGTGTATGTAATCTTGTTATTAGATTTGAAATACATTGAGTGGGCTTTTGGAGTGTGGGGTTTTTATCCGAAAGGATTTTCCCCACGTATATCTGGTGTTTGTGTTCTTGTTATGAATATGTTGCTGATATTTCTGTAACTGTTTTACTATGTTGAAAGTTTTTCATAATATCTCTCCTCAAGATTAGTGTAGGAAGTTGTTCCATTACTCTTAATTTACTATTAGCAATGACATTCTTATAATCATTTATGTGCATCTTATTCCCTTTTCTTGCAGTAGCGAGTCCACTTTTTTTTACTACAAGATGAAGGGAGACTATTATCGTTATCTTGTAGAATTTATGTCTGGAAATAAAAGGAAAGAAGATGTCGGGGTAAGTGCACCAAGTTGGGGGACAATTAAGTGGACATCAAATCCTGAATTTTACATTAAAAATAGAAAAACATCAAATTTAGTCTTCCGCGGACTTGAAACATGCCAAAAAGTTAAAAATATGTCATAAAAATGGTACCATTGCATAGGGGAGACTATTAGCTTTGTAGAAATACTGATTTTAAAGTGAATAGAAGAGGATAAATATCATTTTATAATTTTTTACTAATAGTAGGTCTTTAAGACACTTTTTCCTGTGAATGTTTATGTCTATATTTAAGACTGCAAAATTTGTTTCACTTATCAGAATGTGATAAAAGTTATACCATCCCAACCATGGTAAAATTATATACATGTTCAAAAAAAAAATTATTTGATTTCAATATTTTTTGATGAAGTTATGGCGGGGCAAACGAAAAGTTCTCTGTTTTCTTTATGTTGTAAGCAAGGAACCTGCAACCCTGCGAATAGATATCTGGATTAACTATACCAACACAAAGAGCTTGGATTGAATGTCGAATCAGATTTACCCATGAATTTGTCAACAAAATAAAGTTGGCAGCTGTCAAGTCTTACAACGAAGCTTTTAGCCTACAGATATTCAGAGATGTGTGAATTTTTTTTGAATCAAACCGGAATAACACAAGTTCAAACCCCAACTTCATTCATCAAATCTTCTATAAAGTTGTAAGAGAAGAACATGAAAAACCACCCTATGATCCCATGCAACAGTTTGAGAGCATCATATTCATACTCGAAGATGTTAGTAACATTGCAAGAAACCATAGAGATGTACAACATTTGAGAGAACCAAAGTCAAGCCCATGAGAGAGCTGATATTACTCTACATTGCTTAAAGTCTCCAAAACTTGGAATTCAAGGACATAGTGACTGATTCTTGTTCAAATTCTAGACAGAAAACAGTCGTGAAAATATTGTAAAAGGCTATGATGCAGATGAATAACGTGAGATCAAATGCCATCAGAAACGTTTGCGTCACATCGCACAAGCATACTGAGCTCACCTCTTCATCTGCGATTTTGTAAAAATGAGAGAACATCAAGTCACATATGTTCAAATAAATCTAAATGAATTCCTCACCATAAGAACCTAAAAGGACACCACCATGACGCAATAAAATGGTGAATTTGAAGAAGATGATGATGATTAGGGGCTACATTTGTAAAACGAAAGTAATAAATAGGGAATGTTAGCTTAAAATTAACAGGAATGTAACCAATGCATATCCTCTGTGTATGTATTCGTTGTTTACATTGTAATATATCATTCCAATATTTTTGCACTCTCTTGATTTATTAAGATGTTTGACCTATCTATTTTTATATCAGTCTCACTTTTATTTTATGGTGTTTTTAGCATATAGGAATAGATTAAGTTGATAAGTTAACATTTTGTAATCTCATAACCAAAAGGCTCACCCATTTATCAAAATAAAATCACCTTCATTTTTTCTGTTGTGTAAAATATGGTTATATGATGTGTAGGTTTGAAAAGATGAAAAATATACTAAATATATTTATATTAAGAATGTTGTGAGATATTGGTCTCAAGATACCTATTTTAGAATTTTAATATATTAAATTGATAAATAAGTTTGTTCATTGTATTTAAATTTTCATAGACTTGTAATATATATCGCCAATCTAGTTACATTACGATATAGGGTTCAGAGAAATCTATTTGAGGAGTAAAAATGCAAATCCAAAATCCACTACATTGTATAGTAAACATAAAATGATCTACTTCTCCATGGACAATTAAAAAGTTGATTACAAAAACATAAATTAAATATTTCAAATAATGTTATGTATATCATAACATTATTGTATATATACATTAAAATAGAATATTATTACATATATAGATTTTAAAAGAACATAATTTTAAACAGTGTATATCAATTTTAAATAGATGTAATCTTTGTTAAATAATGTTTTAGTTGTAACTTCGCTATAATAACATGATTTCACAAAATGTTTCCATGGTATAATAGCTCATTGGTTCACCCTTCCTTGTTAAAGATCATTGTTTTAAGGCCCCGCAACAATATGAGATGAATAACCTTAGTTTAGTGTAATTTAGTGACAATTTATTGTTGGTAGTATTATTAGAGGGATTGGGTGAATCTTCTTTGAATAAGGTTAAGGAAAATATAGAGCATGTTTTCGGATTTATTAAAAAAATACTCTGTATTTTAGGAGTTATCATGAATTGTGTAGGTTCTTGGAAGAAGTGGATCTTATTTATGTAGGTTTTGAAGATTTTATGATCAGTGGAGTCTAAGAAGGGAGATTATCAAGTAAACATAGGATCATCCAAGGGATAAAGGTGTTAAATATGCAAGGTAAGCATTGTTTGAATGTGTATAATAATTAAATATTGTGCATGGAAGTCTGAAATGGACCTATTTGGTTTGAATAATAATTTTTAATGATTTTAGGAACCATAAAAAAGGGATATAAAGACCCTTGACTAATATACCAAGTCTTAAGGGTAATAAAATTGTCAAGAAACAGAGGTAGGAGTTCAAATTAATGCAAAAGTTATTGAGGAATAATATCTGTATAGTTTCACAAGGTAAAGTTAAAAGGAGAAAGGTGAGGAGAATGGGAACATATTTTGTAGGAGTTGGTTTTAAGTATCAAAGAATATTATGGAGAAACATAACCAATTTTATCTCTCCCTGGTCTGTGGATACCCTACTGAGGTTAATTAGGGTTTAAATGGTAATATTGCTATAACTTGTGTTTTAATGGATGAAAATTAATGAAACTTTCAAGAAAGTGCCTGAGCATGTTTATTAAAAGGATTTTCATGGTTTTAGGTCATTTGGATGTGTACATCCTATGATTTATCTGACATTCCTATTTAGATTGGTTTGAAGATCTAATTGGAAATGATGAAGATGGCATTGTACATATTTCCTTATCAAATTGTTTGTGAGAAAAAAAATCAAGTGGACAAATGTATGGGTTTCTTGTCAACGCTCTAGGAATCGAAGTCCCTCTACTTAAATGGTGTAGCTTCCATGTTTTCATGCACATAAAAAGGTGGGATTTTCTTAGTGGCCTTGCAGCCGGGGATCCAATAGAGGAACTCCACTGACCCTATGAAAAAAGCTAGCAATCTCATGGTAGAGAAGACTTTGTCTGGAGAGCAGGAAAAAAGAGTGAGAATAAAAGATAGGAGAAACAATGTTGGGGGTAGAAACTTATATTCCTACACACTGGTTAGAAATTTCAACACACTTATTTATGATAAGAAACAACTAAAACTTATATGTTACTATGATCTGAAAATGGTACTAATTTTTTTTAAGTAGTACTTAGAAAATTCTCAGATTTAAAAACTTGATAATTGACTAAGATTATTAGCAATTTTGGGAATTCTTGAAACCCAAATCCTTGAAATCTTCCAGATAAATCAATTATCCTTAATTTTCAACTCAAGTGAATATACTGAATCGATTACAAATCCATTTAAAAATTGACAGTCTGATTTTAGAATCTACTCAAATTGAATTCTTTATTTCAAATATGAAATGTGTGATTCTCTTTCTGTTGTGGGTTATGGATACTGAAATTGTGACTTCAATCCAAATAATCCAATTTTATGCTTGCTTAAATAATTAATCAAATAAACTGACTTGAATAGTTTTGTCTGATCAAAATCTTCTAAACAAACTGAAAACAAATCCACAACACAAGAAATTGATAACGGAGTTCACTTGAAGGCTACGTCTCTGAATTCTTGTAATGAGAATCGATCTATTATTTCCCAATGAAGTACAATATCGCTTCACTATTCAATTAATAGACATTTATAACTATAATTGAGCTGAATTCAAACCTCTTATAACTTCTGTAATTTACTAGAAACGTTCCCAAGTCCATATGTGTCCCCTAAACTGTAATATTTTCACTGATAGTTTCCTGTGTAATTACCTTCAAAAAATATCTACAAATTTAAATGTAAAACACCTACATAAAAGAGGTTTACATTTCTGGAAACTAGAGGAAATTATGAAAAACTTCCCTTTTTACTCCATGGCCTAATTCAAACCCAAAGTGGTTGGAAAATGCAGATCTCTGCTCTGCTCCTAGTGCTCGTTCTACGTAATTACATCTGAAAAATGTCTACACTAGAAAATATATAACACTTCATGAGACAAGAAGACCACTATCATTATCGTCTCAGAATTTTGAGCAACTTTTATTTTTACTTCATTCAGAAATTTGGCCATTAAGACCTTCACAATGCCCGATGAAGTCCTGCTGCCCTATTGGGTCTTGACCCTCCTGTTCAAAATGGAGAGCGGTTCAGAGATATTTATATTAAAATAGGGACCTTAATATAATGCATCCATAATATATCTTAATGGATAGTTGGTTCAGCTTAAACCATAGCATGTAGATGGGTTCGCATTTACCCATAGTGGGCATGGCATGCATTTGCATGTAAGTGGGATAAGATCCCACATTATCCGTGCGCAAGGGGGGTGTTGAGTTTTTATTGGGCTTGCCGCCCAATACTCTCCTCATGGCCTAAGGCACATGCCTTGATCCCATTTCGCTTGGTTTGTGCACTACATTTGAGTGTGTTGAAGCTGGTGCATCGGCAAGTTGGTCAGTTTTGTTGGGTCTGCCGCCGAGTTGCTGTGGCTTTGATAAGTGTTGAACCACCCGTATGTGGATTGGGCCGAATGGTCGTTTGTAAAGCCAAGTTACATGTTGACCCACCGAGCTATGATTCTCAGACTGCCCATTTGTTGACTGGTCCATGGGAAAGCTATTCTTCAAGTTTTTGTGGGAGATAATGCATATCATGAACAGTTGGAATTAAATCATTGTAATGGTAATCCCGAAACCACATGGAAATGATCAACTCAACTAGCAAATAATGGTAGCTATAGTAACCAAGCTAAAATGTAATGTAAACTCGATCCACATAGTAATATAATGTCGATTCTTGATACACAAATCGAGATTAAAAAAAATGTCAAAATCTGAGCAACTCAGTAGGGAGTTGATCACCTCACCGATGCCAGAATAATATCTCATTAAGCTAACTCGATGTCGACATGGTGGTTTCAGAGCCCATGATGTTGGTAGCACCACTAGCTCTCACGGTGGTTGGGCTCCCTTCTGTCACAAAAGTTGAACCGTTTGTCGCCAAATCTAACTTTTCTCACCTGACAAAGATCGAAAGTTGATAACCAAAAAAAATGAATCTCTTTTTTCTACCTTTTCGTCAATTGCCACCTTTGCCATGTGTCACATCCGGATTGGATTGTTGACCAGGGTTGAAATTTCCAGTTGACCAAACTTTGCCACCCAATGTGCATACGAACTCTGTTTTCGACGTTCAAATAGTTGACAGAAAGCTCAGAGTCATCTTCTGCATTGTAGTGATCCTAGGAGATTCAGGGAACTTATATCCTCCGTAATGTCCTCCAGATCATATTGGTTAGAGGAAACCATGCATATAAAGATGCACACATTCATATGCCTTAGAAAATAGAAACTTCTTCCTTAATTAACATTTCTATTAAAGTTCTACATAGTACAAGAATGGAGGTAAAATAGTGAGGGGGGAAATAGAAGAAAAATGGACAACTCTTTGTTCTTCCACAAGTAGACAAATACTCTCTCATGAATTAACAAATTTGCAACCAGCTAGAGAAGCCTTGAAAATGAGAGGCCTTTAAATTTTTTAAGAAGAGGGGTGACTCTTCATATGCCTCCTAATGAATCTTCATATGTCTCGACATAATTTAAAAAAATTCATCTCCCTAGGAAAACATGAAGTCCCTTTTTATAACATAAAGGTGACTTATTACATTATAAACATTAGATTACCTTTTATTACATTAAAGACATATGAAAAGTGCAACCCCAATGAAAAATTAGACCATAGAAGAGAGAGAGAGTGAGAGGAAGAATCATGTTGAGTGCTCAAATTAGTCTTTCCCTGTTTGTCATTGAAATCCCTCAGTTTGCGGCCTTTGTCACATTTTTTGTCTCCTCGTTTTGGCGCTTGAAGGCTCTATCCTCCATTCCTTGGCCGAGGATCACTTAAACACCCAAAATTTATTTTTGTTCCTCTGACCATATGAAAGAGTTTGTTACTTGGTCGTAAAACTCGGGCTTTTCCTTTCCCTCCATTTTCCACAGTCACATTTTGTTGTCCCTGTCTTTTGTGTCCCAAATACCTGAGGAAACATGAGTGGATGTAGCTCAGAGGATCATGTTTGAACCTTGTAACATTTCCAAATTCTCTGTCCTTGAAGAAAATTTCATCTCCAGGCTCAAACGGTGGTTTCCCTGCATTTTTACGGTTTGACGGGTGTGTTTTTCCCCATCAAATTTACATCTCTGCATCAGTGGAAACATGGCTCTTTTTGGTTGGATGTGGCTCGGTGGGGCACTCTAAAAACTCTATGGCTTGCTTCAACCCAAAACTTGTCCACGTGGAGGAATGACGCTCGTTTGAAAATTCACCTTTTGGTTTGGCCTTGGAGTTGCGCCGGGAGGACACGTGGAGGATTCCACTACTTTTCCTGGACTTAGAATTTTTTTCATGCAGCTGGTATAGTTTTGGTGGGCCATGGACATGTGGTGAACCCCGCTGTTCAGGGTCTCTACTCTTGGGGACTATCTTGAAGTTACGCCATGAGGACACGTGGAGGTTTCCTCCGAGCCTTCCCTTACTTAGAATTTTCAAGCAACTTTCTAAAGGGCCTGGGACATGTGGAGGGACTGGCGCATGTTTGGGGACCGGCCCCTGGGTTTTATTTTGAAGAAGTGCCAGGAGGACACTTGGAGGCTTCCGCTCACTCTGCCCTTTGCTTGGACTTTTCAACAGCCAAAGGAGACTGCCTCAGACCCTAGACACATGGTGCCTTCCACTGAACCTTTCAAATTTTTAAAGACTCTGCCAGACTGAGACACGTGTTGAGCCCGTGCTTGTTTGGGGTCTCTACTTTTGGGGACCATCTCAAGATGCACCATTGAGACATGTGGCAGTTTGAAAATTCAAAAGGTGGGGAGGTAGGCTTCCGAGGGAAATTTGAATAGAAAATTTTCTTTTGTGAAAAAAGGGGTTAAAGTGTAAAAAGGAAGCATGGTTCCACTGGGACCCACATTGGGACACGTGTCAAGCCCATTTTTCAAAGGTGGAGGGGCAGAGAAAAATGAGAAATTTTGCATTTTTTCCAAAAGTTGTAAAAGGTAAAAAGGAACCCCCAGGCCCATTTTAACTTGGATCTCCCATGTGGACGGTCCAAATTCAAAAGGGAAATCGATGGCAACTGTGCATTTGTATCTGATTTTTAAGCCATTTTTCTCCAAAGCTCCTAGGGATGTGAATTTTTATGGTTTTTTATCATTTCTTGATGTCTCCTACATGCCAAATGAAGAGGAGAATTAATTTGATATCTTGATTTGGTGGGGAAGATCTGAAAAATTCTTTTACCATTAAGATGTGATCTGACTATCGGGTTCGATCTGATTTTCCAATCTTTCCTTCCTTGGCACACAAAAAACTAGATTTGACAGATTAGAGGAGGAAGTAGTTGGCGCATGAGATGAAGAGTGATTTACCAGATGAAAGAATTGAATGCTGGAAATATTTGAAGAGATTTTCCCTCTGAGCACCTGAAAATTTTTTACAAATCTGATTCTGGGAATCACGATCAAAATCGCAACACGCAATGGTGCTTTGAATGTTTTTTATTTTTGGGGGGAAAACTCTGTTGTAGAAAAAATGTTAAAAATTGCATGAACTTGTCATGCAAATGGTTAGAGTGTTAGAGGTCGGGAGTAAATTCCTAAGAGAAAAGTTTGACAGAGCCCATCTTTCTGAGAAACCATCTGAAAAACCTGTTAATTTCTTTTGTGTTAAATTTGATCATGTCAAGGTGGTTGCAAGTGTACAACCATTGACAAGCTCTGAGATTGTTCTAGAAACTTTCCCTGCTGATGAATTTAATCAAATTTGAGTTAATCTGTGTTGATTTTGGGAAAAATTGTGTCTGCTTCATTTCTGAATGTCTGCAAATAGTTTTTCTTGTTCCCATTGCAATCTTACATTGAAATATTTGTGAATCACACAAGATCTTATCCTTGTGATAGTTTGGTGGCATTTGCAATTTCATTTATCAGAAGATCTTTCATTTGATAGTGAAATAAACAAATTTAAAATCACTTTACTCCTAGCATGATGATAAGATTGTTTGTTAGCCTTTGAGGGTATCTTAGGCGTGATAAAACAGAGGTTGATAATGTTCAATTAAGTTTTTCAATTTGAGCCTTCATTTTGGATTCTTAAAGTTTGTGTGAAAACGTGTTGATCTGGGCCTCCATTGAAGCACACCTTCTAGTTAAAGGAACATTTTAGCTGTTATGAAGCATTTTGTTGATTAAGCCTTCCATTTTTGTAAAATCTCTCAAAGATCTGGTGAATCAAGTTCATTCTGCCTCACCTCCCACCAAAAATTCATTTAAAAACAACCAATCTTACCCATACTACCCCTGTTTGTCCTGTGTGTGTACAAATGCATAATTTCTATTACCAAAACATGCAGAAGCAATCAGGTTTTCATTGTCTTTAGTAGCCTGAACCTTGCTTAGAAAATATCTCCATTATCTAGGGTGACAACTCGTGAGAGTTAGGTTTTGTTGTATTGATCATATTTTCTTCAAGGTCTTCTTAATAACTTTACAAGGAAGGACATCTCCATCTCCTCCACAAACAACAGGCTACAAAAGGGTCCTCTCACCCTAGTTGAAAGGCACAACCATAAAGTAGTGAGGATAGATCAAATCCTCTTGAGGGTGCTATCCATTTCTCCACATCTGAGTGACAAAGAGCAAGCTGCATTTCTTCCCCGGCTACAAAATGACACACAACATGATCTACTTGTCTCTAAGCTTCCTGTCAAATCTGTGATGCTGCTCAGCTTCTGAGGGAGAATCAATTTGGGTACCAACACTGAAGTGCACCGTTGCCAGGGACATTGTGATTGCAGTTCATATTCAGACCCTGGTAAACATTTCTTATATGCTCTAAGTGCTAGTACATTGTTTCAACATCATCCTGTGTTCAGGCCTATAAGAAGTGTTCAAAGTTACAAGTGTTGTGTGTAATTTTTCTAGTTTCTACAGTTATTGCACTAAGTTTCATTGATAAATCTGGGTAAAGGAAGGTCAGATCAT
The DNA here is from genome assembly GCA_019776745.2 of Taxus chinensis. Classification (NCBI taxonomy): domain Eukaryota; kingdom Viridiplantae; phylum Streptophyta; class Pinopsida; order Cupressales; family Taxaceae; genus Taxus; species Taxus chinensis. The sequence goes on from JAHRHJ020003304.1 coordinate 69,178, forward strand.
TCCATTTCTAGTTTCTAGTGTTGACAGACATTTGACAGATCATATTTTTTAGTGCATTTGCACAACTAAGGTGGAAATCCTTAGTGGCGACTCCATGTTGATCTGATTTTTGATAAATACTAGTGTCTTAACCTCTGTCAAGTGAGATTTGTTACTAATCTTTGCAAATATGGAAGGAAGAAGATCTTTCTTCGCTAAGGATCCTACTAGGGCATTATTTCTAGAGCTAGGAAAAACAAAGTCAGAAGGAAGAAAATCCTGGAGAGTTGTTGGAGATCAGCAGTCAAGAAAAGAGATCTCCATTGATGAAAGTGATCAGCCTATCATTGAAGATTTCCATTCAAGTGCTTCTGAATCAGGTAGTCTTTTTGTGGAATTGAATTCTCCATCTGGAGAGGGGCCTTCATTTGAATTTGAAAAGTTTTCTTCTCATTCTACCCCTGTGTTTTCCAAAGTTGATAGGGTTTTCCAAGAAACAAAGCCTTTAGGGGATATCCATTTTGAAATTTATACTCCTGTGTTTCAAAGACCCCTTGTCCCTTATCAGTTTGATTCTCCTCCAAGGTCACCTCCTCAAAACAACATGGCCCATCCCCCACCCAGACCTCCATTTGTTGTAAATACCTTTGGTCCTATAAATTTTAGAGGGATGGCTGGTTATCCAAATGCAGTTCCCCAAGATGTAAGAAATAGACTACCAAAGTTCCAAGGAAATAATGCTATAACTGGTGATCAACACTTAAAGCTTTTTATCAACATGATGGAAGACTTTGAGATTGAATTTGAAGATGTATATATCAAATTGTTTATCCATACTTTGGAAGAAGATGCAAGGGACTGGTATAAATATTTTCCAAATAATTCCATTGATTCTTGGATGGAAATGAATAATGCATTTAGATTGCAGTATGGTGATAAAATAGACCCTAGGTTTCTTTTATCAGAGTTTGAAAATATCAAGAAGAATCCTAATGAATCAGTGCATGATTTCAACACAAGATTTAACAAGACCTTGAGGAGATTTCCTGTTAATTTGAGGCCATGTGATGAATCATGTCTGATAAAGTATTCAGATGCATTTGATAAGAAAGTTGCTTACTATTTGAGGGACAAAAACCCTACCAATTTGAGGCAGGCCTTCACCATGGCTCTACAAATTGAGAACAACATTAAAGCAATTGGAAAACCTCCTAAGAGGGAGGGTGTGAAACTGGTTAACCCGGAAAAACCTCAAGCAAGTAAGGTTGCTGATTTGGAGGAAGTTGTGAAAACTTTGGCAGGGGCTGTCAAAGAAATCTCATACAAATTAGCCCGGGAAGAGAAAGGAATTGGGTAGAGTTCACAAGGTCAGCACAAGCAACAAGGCCAAGACAGATTTACAAATCATCATAGAAATGAGCAAAGATCTGATGACAGAGGCAAGGGACCTATTGGATTTGGAAATAAACAGCCCCAGGCTAGGGAAAAAATAGAATGGTGCCTGATCCTTTGGCTACCAGAATTTTTGTTGTTGAAGAAACATATGTAATTGATTGGTGTGATAGATGTTTCATGCCCCATGCTCCATGTGAAGTAGATCAACAAGTAGAAGAAGAAGCTGATGATGATAATATTGATGATGATGCATGCATGATGGGTTGCTCCACGAGCTCACAACAAGGAGCAACTTCAATTGAGGTAACAAGTGCTACAACTATTGCTGTTTTTGGGATTGCATCCACCGGGTACCTCTTCTTCCTCCTCTTATACTTTAGAAATAGATACTGTACAAGATTTTGAAATACCTAATAATGACTTTGAATATTTAAGAGCTTTAATGATAAAGAAGTATGATGGAGGAATCCCATCTGAGGAGGATAGGTAGTTGTTGATGAATGTTGTTGTTGCCTAAGAAAAAGAGTATAACACAAGAAGTAAAGTTGTCAAAGGGGCAGGGCCTCAAGCCAAACCTAAAACTCCATTGCTTACTAGTATTCCTAAAGAGGTTCCTAAGAAAGATACACCTTCCAAAGGCCTTGCTGTCCCAAACAAGATTCATACTTCTCCTCATGCCCAAACTGTCAAAAATCCCATGCCATCTGATGAGTTTGTCAATCTCCCTTCCAATGTTGCCTTGCCAAAGTATGTTCCTTATGATATTGCCCAAGTCTTGAGTCAGATCAAGATTTTTGTTCCAATTGTTGAGTTGCTTAGGATTCCTGAGCACAAGAAAAGGGCCTTTGAGTATTTGGGGTTGAAAGAAGAGAAGAGTACCCTAGGCAGAAATGTAAACATTGTGGAGACTCCTCCAATCATTGAAGAGCTAGAAACACCACCAACATTGGAAGAACTAGGTGAACCACCTGAGGTTTATTTGGGAACATCCTTGGTAGAGTCTCAGCTAAATGTAGATCCATTCTTCACTACTCTGATCATTAAGGACAAATTGCTACACAACTGTATGTTTGATTCAGGAGCATCATGCAATGTTATGCCTCTTGAAGTCATGAATGAACTAGATATCAAAGTAACAACAACATATGGGAAGTGCACTGCCATGGATTCCAGAGAGGTGCTAGTGGTGGGATGTGTGAAAGGTTTGGTGGTACAACTTGCAGCTTATCCGGGTAGGAACTTGAAACTTGATGTTGTTATTGTTGATTGCCCAGCCAAGTGGGGTATGTTGTTGTCTAGAAAATGGGCTGCAAGTGTTGGTGGGAGTGTTCAAATGGATATGTCCTATGCCACCATCCCAATTGAGGGCAGCCTTGTCAAGTTGTATGGAGAAAAGAAAATGTTGCACCTCATTGAAGATCCCAACAATGCATCTTATGAAGTGTTGTACACAAGTGTTGATGCTGAAAACTTTGTTGGATTTGTTGATGGGAAAGAGAAAAAATGGATCAATGTAAGAGTCTTGAACAAGTAGGCTCTCCATGGACTTTGTTGTTTGATGGAGCTTGCTCCAAATTTGGAAATGGTGTTGGTGTAGTTCTGATTTCTCCAAGCTTGGAAGAGTTTGTTTTTTCTTTCAAACTTAACTTTGAGTGTACTAACAACATTGCTGAGTATGAAGCATTGTTGTTAGGTTTGAGAATTTCTTGGAAATACTATGTTAAAGACATCATTGTTAAGGGAGATTCAGAACTAATTGTCAAACAAATCAGAAAACTGTATGCCACTAAAAATCAGAGAATGAAACAGTACAAGCATGCAGTCTGGGACTTGATTGAGATGTTTGATTCATTTAATATTGTGCATCATGATAGGAAGTTCAATGTTATGGAAGACAAGCTTGCAGTATTGGGATCTCGGTTTGATAATTGTGCAATGTCCCCATATTGTGAATATGATGTTGAAGTGTTAACAAGGCCATCTGTCCCTGACAACATTAAACATTCAAAATTTTTTGATGATGATTCTCAGGTCAAAATATTTCTACAAAAAAAGGGGAGTTTACTGATCAATTTATTGGTTGGGAGCCAATGGTGTGTGCAGCAGAGGGTAAAGAAATTTTTTTTGGCAAAGACATCATCCAACTAAAAACTAATAGCATTCCTAGAGGACTGGTTGCTCTTGAATCAAACTTTGATAATGTTGATTGCATTATTAACAAGCATATAACAGCCTCAAGGGATGTTGAGGAGCATGACCTTGGTACAAAGGAGAAACCAAGGAAGATCTGGTTGGGAAGCAATCTGAACAAGGAGGAAAAGTAGTCCTATGTCCAATTGTTGAAAAAATATCAAGATTTCCTAGCTTGGTCTTATTCTGAACTAAAGGCATACAGAGAGGATCTGTTTCAACATGAAATTCCTTTGGAATCTAATGCAAAGCCATTCAGGAAGAAACAAAGGCCTGATCAATCCACTCCTATATCTTAAAATGTAAGAAGAACTGAAGAAACTGAGGGATGGAGGGATTATTCAGCCCACAAGGTATTCTTCTTGGGTTGCAAACTTAGTGCCAGTTAGAAAAAAGAATGGTGATATCAGGTTGTGCATGGATTTTAGAAATCTGAACAGAGCATCAATGAAGGATAACTATCCTTTACCAAACATGGAAAACATGCTACAATTAGTGACTTGGTTCTGAGCTGATTTCTACCTTGGATGGTTTCTCTAGCTATAATCAAGTTGTTGTGAAGGAATCAGAAAGAATCAAGACAACCTTTACCACTCCTTGGGGAACTTATGTCTATGTTAGAATGCCCTTTGGTTTGATGAATGTTGGAAAAACTTTTCAAAGAGCAATGGATGTTGCTTTTTCTGGTTACATTAATGATTTTATTGTTGTTTACCAAGATGAAGTGACTGTGTTTTCCAGAAGGATAAGTGACCACTTGCAACACTTGGAAAAAATGCTGATAAGATGCAGAGAGTATGCATTTCACTCAATCCAAAGAAGTTCCATTTTGGAGTGCAAAAGGCCAAGTTTCTTGGTCACATTGTATCAAAGGATGGTGTAATGATAGATCCCGAGAGGGTAGAGGCCATCAGCAAGGTCCCAATTCCAAGAACCAAGAAGGGAATTCAGTCCTTCTTTGGGAAAATAAACTTTATCAGAAGATTCATATCAAACTTTGTTGAGTTGACCATTCCAATTACTTGCATGCTAAAGAAGGACCAAGTTATCAAATGGGAAGAGGCTTCCATCAAGCTTTCAATGGGATCAAAGAAGCATTAAAGCATGCCCTAATTTTAGCAGCTCTAGATTATAAGAAGCCTTTCCAAATGTTTTCTTTTTCTTCAGAGAACACTGTTGCATCTGTCTTGTTGCAAAAGGATGATGAAGGGGCTGAGAGGCCAATTGCCTTTTTCAGTAAGGCATTACAGGGGGCTGAGTTGAAATACACCATTATGGAGAAACAAGCATTTTCCTTGGTAAAAGTAACAAAGGTTTTCAGACCTTACATTTTGAGCTCTAAAGTTGTTTCTTATGTTCCCCACACCATGGTGAAAGATGTCTTATCAGAGATGGAGGTCTCAAGAAAAATATGTAGATGGGTGAACAAGTTGCAAGAATATGACATGGATATCCAAACCACAAAGTTGGTAAGAGGTTTTGGGCTTAGCTAAGCTTATGGCTGAGAGCAACTTGCAAACTATTGAGGTGAATGAAGTAGAAGAAGGAAGGGTGGATGTCCTTGAAAATTTGATGAGTTTTGAATGGTACAAAGATATAATTTTTTATCTCAGACATCTATACTACCCTGATTATTTAAGTAAAAATCAGAAAAGAGCTCTTAAGTTGGCTTCCCAGAAATATGTCATTACTAATTTTGGGTTAGCTTGGAAGAACCCTGAGGGAGTTCTCTTAAGGTGCATTACTGAAGATGAAGCCCCCAAGATAATTTTTGATCTCCATGGAGGAGTTTGTGGGGGGAATTTTGCTGGAAGAGTCACAACACACAAGATCTTGAGGGCTAGTTATTGGTGGCCAACTCTTTTCAAAGATACAAATTTTTTGGTTAGAAGATGTGAGAGTTGCCAGCATTTTTCTGGAAGACTGAAAGCTTCAGGCTCCCTTCCTTTGCAACCTGTATCAATTGAATCCCCATTCAAGCAATGGGGAATGGATTTCATTGGTGAGATTTCAGACCCTTCAAGTGCTGGCCATAAGTGGATTCTTGTAGCCACTGATTACTTCACTAAGTGGGTAGAGGAAATCCCCACCAAGAGAGAAACACACCAAATTGTCATGGACTTCATGTTGAACCATATCATCTGTAGGTTTGGAGTGCCAGTTAAAATTGTTGCTGACAATGCCATGAGCTTCAGAGCTAAACCTTTGATGGCAATGTGTAAAGAATATGGGATCAATTTGACATATGCCTCCAACTATAACCCCCAAGGCAATGGACAAGTAGAGTCCAACAATAAAAATCTATTAAAGATCATTAGGAGAACCTTGGAGCTGAACAAAAGGAAATGGGGTGAGCAGTTGAAGTTTGTTGTTTGGGCTGATCGAATTACTGTTAAAAGAGCTACTGGAAAAGTCCATTTGAATTGGTGTATGGGACTCAGGCTTTGCTTCCCCTGCATATGCAATTATCCTCATATCAGTTCCTTCAACAACTGGAAGATCAAGAAGTTAGTCCATATGATGCTCGCATTAACTAGATTGTTGAACTTGATGAAGAAAGGAGGGCATCCCACCAAAGGCATGTAAAGTTCAGAGAAAAGTTGAAGAAGTTATTTGACAAGAAGGTCACCCAAAGAGCTTTCAGCAATGGAGATCTTGTGCTGTTATGGGATAACAGGCATGAAGATAAGGGCAAGCATGGTAAATTTGATGCATTATGGATGGGCCCTTACTCCATTGACATTTGAATTGGTGAACATACCTTCTTCTTGAAAGACTTGGATGGGGAATTACTCGAATTTCCTATTAATGGCAGGCATTTGAAACATTTCCTTGATTGATTCCCCAGAATCAAGGTGAGCATCATTTGTATAGTGTATAGTTTGTTGGTTGCTTTCTATCTTTTGTGTTTTTTCTCATTCTGGTCCTTGGTGACCTGGTTTTGTTGGTTTCTCGGTTCATTTTTAGGGGATGGTTCTGGTTTTCTGCTCTGCAAGCTGACTCCTTTTCCCAATGGATGTTTTTTGGCACTTGGTCTGTTATTTGGTTCTTGTGGCACTCATAGGGAGTTCCCATCCCTGAGTCAGAGCTGATGTTGGTGCTCAAATTAGTCTCACCCTATTTGCCATTGAAATCCCTCAGTTTCTGGCCTTTGTCACATTTTTTATCTCCCCGTGTTGGTGCTTGAAGACTCTGTCCTCCATTTGGTTGCCATGATCAGTTCCTTCCTTGGTCGAAGGATCACTTAAACATCCCAAAAAATTTTTTTTGTTCCTCTAACCATATTAAAGAGTCTTTTATTTGGTTATAAAATTTGGGTTATTCCTTTCCTTCCATTTTCCACAGTCATGTGTTGTTTTCCCTGCCATTTTTGTCCCAAATACCTAAGGAAACATGATTGAATGTAGCTCGGAGGATCATGTTTGAACCTTGTAACATTTCCAAATTCTCTTGTCCTTGAAGAAAATTTCATCTCCGGCTCAAACGGTGGTTTCCCTACATTTTTATGGATTAACGGGTGTGTTTCTCCCGTCAATTTTAAATCTCTACATCAGTGGAAACGTGGCTCTTTTTGGTTGGATGTGGCTCAGCGGGGCACTCTAAAAACTCTATGGCTTTCTTCAACCCAAAACTTGTCCATGTGGAGGAACGATGCTCGTTTGAAAATTCACCTTTTGGTTTGGCCTTGGAGTTGTGTCGGGAGGACACGTGGAGGATTCCACTACTTTCCTTGGACTTAGAAAAATATTTATGTAGCTGGTATAATTTTGATGGGCCTTGGATATGTGGTGGGATGGTGCTCATTTGAAAATCTGCCTCAGGATCCCACCTTAACAAATGTGACAGAGGGACAAGTGGAGGCTTATGCCGGCTCCACTTTGTACGTAAACTTTTAAAAGAAATTTTCTAAATCCTGGGACACGTGGTGAGCCCGAACTCATTCAAATTATTTGCTCTTGGGGACCATCTTGAAGTTACACCATAAAGGCACGTGGAGGTTTCCGTCAAGATCCTTCCTTACTTATAATTTTCAAGTAACTTCCTAAAGGCCTAAGACACATGGAGGGACCACGCATGTTTGGGGACCAGCCCTTGAGTTTTATTTTGAAGAAGCACCAGGAGGAAACTAGGAGGCTTCCACTCACTCTTCATTTTTGCTTGGAATTTTCAACGGCCAAAGGAGACAGTCCTGGACCATAGAGACATGGCGGATTACTGAAACTTCAAAATTTTAATAGACTCTGCCAGATTAAGACATGTGTTGACCCCATGCTTGTTTGGGGTCTCTAAAATTCGAGACCATCTTAAGATACGCCATTGAGACATGCGACAGTTTGAAAAGTCAAAAGGTGGGGAGGTGGGCCATTACAGGCAACTTGGATTTTTTTGCCCTTATTGTTTAAAATATTGAAGTCATCAAAGTGACCCGTAAGCCTGACAGAGAGTAAAAATTTGATTTTTTGTCAGCAGAAGATGCGGAGGGTCGAGAAAAGTTGGAAAATTTTCCTTTTTTCCAAAAAAGAGGTCAAATAGTAGAATCGAGCCATAGTTCCTCTGGGACCCACATTGGAACACATGTCAAGCGCATTTTTCAAAGGCGGAGGGGTGGAGAAAAATGAGAAATTTTGAGTTTTTTTCAAAAATGCAAAAGGTAAAAAGGAACCCCCAGGCCTTTTAACTCAGATCTCCCATGTGGATGGTCCAAATTCAAAAGGGAAATCGACGAGCAACTGTGCATCTGTATCTGATTTTTCCACCTTTTATCTCCAAAGCTCCTGGGGATTTGAATTTTTATGGTTTTTTATCATTTCTTGAGTGTCTCCTACACGCCAAATGAAGAGGAAAATTAATTTGATGTCTTGGTTTGGTGGGAAGATATTAATAATGTATTTTACCATTAGGGATGTAATTTGACTGTCGGATTTTAAACCTAATTTTCCTTGGCACACAAGAAACCTTTTATATCTTGATTTGGTGGGGATCTGAAAACATCTTCTTACCATTAAGATGTGATATGACTATTGTATTTAATCTGAGTTTCCAATCTTTCCTTCCTTGGCACGCAAAGAAACTAGATTTGACAGATTAGAGGAGTAAGTAGTTGGCATAAGTGATTGAAGAGTGATTTACCAGATGAAGGATTGAATGCTGGAAATATTTGAAGAGATTTTCCCTCTGAGCGCCTGATAAATTTTTTACAGATCTGATTTGGGGGAATCACGATCAAAATCGCAACAAGCAATGGTGCTTTGAATGTTTTGAAATTTTTTGGGGGAAAACTCTGTTGTATAAATGTTATAAATTGCATGAACTTGTCATGCAAATGGTTGGAGTGTTAGAGGTCAGGAGTTTTTCCTAAGAGAAAATTTTGATAGAGCCTATCTTTCTGAGAAACCATCTAAGAAACATGTTTATTTATTTTGTGTTAAATTTGATCATGTCAAGGTGGTTACAAGTGTACAACCATTGACAAGCTCTGAGATTGTTCTAAAAACTTTCCCCTGCTGATAAATTTAATCAAATTTGAGTTAATCTATGTTGATTTTGGGAAAAATTGTGTCTGCTTCATTTCTGAATGTCTGCAACTAGTTTTTCTTGTTCCCATTGCAATCTTACATTGAAATCTCTATGAATCACACAAGATCTTATCCTTGTGATAGTTTGGTGGCATTTTTAATTTCATTTATTAGAAGAGGTTTCATTTGATAGTGAAATAAAAAATTTAAAATCATTGTACTCCTACATTGATGATAAGATTGTTTGTTAGCCTTTGAGGGTATCTTAGGCATGATAAATCAAAGGTTGATAGTGTTCAATTAAGTTTCTCAATTTGAACCTTCATTTTGGATTCTTAAATTTTGTGTGAAAATGTGCTGATCTAGGCATCCATTGAAGCACACCTTCTAGTTAAAGTAACATTTTAGCTATTCTGAAGCATTCTGTTGATTAAGCCTTCCATTTTTGTAAAATATTCAAAGATATAGTGAATCAAGTTCATTCTACCTCACCTACCACCAAAAATTCATTTAGAAACAACCAGTCTTACCCATACTACCCTTGTTTTTCCTATGTGTGTACAAATGCATAACTTCTATTACCAAAACATGTAGAAGCAATCTGGTTTTCATTGTCTTTAGTGGCCTACATCTTTCTTAGAAAATATCTCCATCATCTAGTGTGACAACTTGTGAGAGTTAGGTTTTTTTGTATTGATCATATTTTCTTCAAGGTCTTCTTAATAACTTTGCAAGGAAGGACATCTCCATCTCCTCCACAAACAGTAGGCTATAAAAGGGTCTTATCACCCTAGTTGAAAGGCACAACCATAAAGTAGTGAGGATAGATTAAATCCTCTTAAGGGTGCTATCCATTTCTTCACATCTGAGTGACAAAGAGAAAGCTGCATTCCTTCCTTGGCTACAAAATGACACACCACATGATCTACTTGTCTCTAAGCTTCCTGTCAAGTCTATGATGTTGCTCTTGCTTCTGAGGGAGAATTAATTTGGGTACTGACAAATATGATGGAGGAATTCCTTCAGAAGAGGAAAAATAAGTTGTTAATGAATGCAGCAGTTGGCCATGAAAAATATATTAATACCAGGAGAAAAGTTGTCAAAGGGGCAGGGCCTAAGGACTAAACCAAAAATTTCAGTGCTTACCAGTATCCCTAAGGAAAACCCTAATAAATATGTATCTGTCATAAAGGATTTTTCACCCCAAATAAAAACTGTGTCCCTCTTATCATGCTCAGACTGTGAAAAATATCATACCATCATATGAATTTGTAAACCTCCCTCCTAATACTGCCTTATCCAAATCTTGAGTTAGATCAAGATTGTTGTTCCTATTATTGAATTTCTTAGAATCCCTGAGCATAAGAAGAGTGCATTTGAGTATTTGGGGCTTAAGGAAGAAAAGGTCACCCAAGGTAAAAATGTAAGATATAGAGGTTCCTCTACCATTGCAGAATTAGAAAAACCACAAACATTAGAGGAATTGGGTGAAACACCTAAGGTTTATTTGGGAACTTCTCTACTTGAGTCTCAGCTAAAAGTGAATCCATTTTTTACTACTTTTATTATTAAGGATAGGTTATTACATAACTGTATGTTTGATTCAGGAGTCTCATGTAATGTAATGCCTCTTGAGGTCATGAATGAGTTAAATCTCAAAGAAACAATAGTTTATGGGAAATGTACTACCATGGATTGAAGAGTGGTGCCAATGGTTGGATGTATCAAGGGTTTTATAGTGCAACTTGCAGCATACCCAGGAAAGAACATAAAACTAGATGTTGTTATTGTTTATTTCCCTACCAAATGGGGAATGTTGTTATCAAGAAAATGGGCTGCTAGTGTGGGTGGGAGTGTGTAAATGAATATGTCCTTGGACACTAAACCTATTGAAAACATCCTTGTGAAGTTATCTGGTGAAAAAAAATATTTATACCTCATTAAGGACCCCAACAATCGTTTCTTATAAAGTATTGCATGTAGACATTGATGTTGATAACTCGAAATTGAGCTATGTTGTTTTCAAGGAGTATGAAATTGATCAGTGTAGATATCCTGAGCAAGTTGATTTTCTTAGGACTTTGTTGTTTGATGCATGCTCAAGAGATGTTGAAAAAATTGACATAGGCACAAGGGATAAGCCTGAAAAATGTGGTCAGATAGAAACTAGGATGGAGAAGAGAAATAATCATATGACTAGTGGTTAAAGATGTATCAGAACTACTTAGCATGGTCATATCTAGAATCAAAGGCACTTGAAAATTTTCCATGATTATTTTCAATGAATCATGGTGCACATCATTGTATAGCATATAGTCTTTTGGTTTTGTTCTCATTTCATGTTTTTCTATCTTGGTTCATCCTGGTTAATGACAGTTTTTTTTGGTATCTCAGTTCATCTTGGGGGAGTTGGTTATTGTCTTTCAACTACAATATTGTTCTTGACTCCATTGCCCAATGGTTTATTTTTGACACTAGTTCTACTATTTGTTCTTTTGGCACTCACTAGGAGTGCCCATCCCTGACTCGGAGCTGATGTTGGTGCTCAATTTTATCTCGCCCCGTTTTCTCTATACAATTCTTCAATCTATGGGATATGTCATTTTTTCTATTTCCTAAATGGATATGTGGAAGGTTTTCTTCATTGGTATGTGTTGAAGATCCTTCTCCATGGTCATGGATCACATTTGGGCCTTGTATCATTTCCAAATCCTTTTCCTTAAAAAAAATTCAATTATGGGCACAAAATGTGATTTCCACTACATTTTACGGTGTGGCGCGGTGTGTTTTCCTCATAAAATTTATATCTCATAAATCTTTAGCTACATGGTCCTTTCTGATTGGATGTGGCTTGGCAAGGCATTTTGAAACTCTAAGACTCGATTCAACTCAAGTCGTGGACATGTGGAAGGCCGGCGCTCATCTAAAAATTCACCTCTTAGCTTGACCTTTGGAGTTGTGTAAAGGAGACACGTAGATGTTTCTGCTGGCCCTACCCAGACTTAGAATTTTTATTCATGTGGCCAGTGTAGCTTTATTAGACCATGGACACGTCGAAGGTCAACACTCATTTGAGGATCCACCTCTGGGTCCTACCTTAGTAGTTGCGCCAAGGAGACACATAGATGTTTCCACTAGCCCTACCCAGACTTAGATTTTTTTTTTCATACAGTCGGTGTAGCTTTCTCAGCCATGGACATGTGGTAGGTTAGTGCTCATTTGAGGATCTACCTTTGGGTCCTTCCTTAGCAGTTGCGCCAAGGATACACTTGGAGGATTTTACTGGCTCCTCTCTATAATTAAAATTTTCAAGAAACTTTCTAAAGGCCTGGGACACATGGAGGGACTGCGCCTGTTTCGAGACTCGCCCCTGAATTTTATTTTAAAAGTGCACCATCGAGACACGTGGAATTTTGCACTCACTCTACCATTGCTTGGAATTTTCAAAGGCTGAGGAAACTTTCTCAGACCCTAGGCACGTGCCACCTTCCACTGGTCCCTAAATTATTTTAACAACTGTGTCAGGTTGAGACACATGGTGAGCGCACACTTGTTTAGGGTCTCTACTTTTGGGCACCATATCAAAAGATAACTAGTGAGACATGTGAAGGCTTCCACTAGCTCCTTTTATACTGAGAATTTTCAAAGGCCAAAAGGAAATTTTCCTTTGCCCAAGGCATGTGGAAGGACTACGCTTGTTTGGAAACTTGCCTCTATACTTCACCTTTGCAGTTGCACCAATGAAACACATGGAGGACTTTAACTAAAGATGAGAAAGGTGAGAATTAACAAGTTTTGTGCATTGTATCTTATTTTTCTACCATTTTTGCTCCAAGACTCCTTGAGATCTAAATACACATTGTTTTTCATCATTTTTAAATGAATTCCTTCTCTTTTTTATCTGCAAAGTGCAATTGAATGGATCTAGAGCTTAACTTGTGATTTTAAGGAATGTAAAGGTTGATATTTTGAAATTGGAATTTCTTGGGCACTTGCAAAAACATGAATTACGAGAGAAGTTGGATGCAGAGAAAAGTTATAGAGGAAATAATGGGAAAAGGATGAAATTATGGGAGTTACATGCGCAAAGGATGAAAAACGTGTTTCCAAAGTAGATGACTTGGTTCCCCAGTTAAAATAATGATGGAAATATTTGTAATGATTCACATTTTTGAACAACTAGAAAATTTTTGTTGCAAACCTGATAAACATCATTTTCTTGAAATCATGATCAAACATGTAACATACAAAGGTTCCTCGAATATTCTTTTCTTGGGGGGAAAGACTTGATGTAAATTGAGTGTTATTAAAAACATGCTTTAGTCATGCAAATGGTCGGTGTTTAATTCTTACAAGAAAAATATTAAAAATCCCATTTTCCTAAGAGACCATCTAAGAAACCTATTAATCTCTTATGTTTTAGATTTGATCATGTCAAGTTTGATGTAATTTTACAACCATTAAAAATCTTTGAGACTATTCAAAGAAACTTTCCCCTACTCATGAATTTAATCAACTTCGAATTAATCTGTGTTAATCTTGGGAAAATTTGTGTCTGCTTTATTTCATTATTTCTACAAGTATTTTTTCTTGTTCCTATTACAATCTTCTGTTAAAATCCCTCCAAATCACATAGGATATCGTCCATGTGATAGTTTAGTTGTATTTGCAATTTCATTACGAGAAGATCCTTCATCTTGTAATGAGATAAATAATTGAAAATCACTTTACTATCATTTTGTGGATAAATATTGTCTATAAGCCTTTGAGTGTATCTCAGGTGTGAGGAACTAGGGATTTTTAATGTTTAATTGAGTCTTTATCTCGAGCCTTTGTGTTAAATTCTTGGAGATTGTGTGAAGACGTGCAAATCTGGGCCTCCATTGATGCAAACCTTCTGGTTGAAAGAATATTTTATCTATTCAGAGGCATTCTATCATTTAGTTTTACAATTGTTGTGAAGGTTCTCAAGTGAGTTATCCTATGTGTCCTCCTCTCATGTTGGAGGGTCATCTCACATGGGTTAGGTTTAGGGTTTCATGTGTGTCATGCACTAGGGTTACTCAGCACCCTATATGTACCCCTTTTCTATTCATTTATGAGCATGCCAAGACACTCCGCTGTCTTTCCTCTATGCAAGCTTTGTTTCTGTTGAGCAAGTTCTTCCATTACTGATCAATTTTTCCTTGCTATCGCTGGAGCTATCACGATTCCGTTGGAGTGCAACTACTTCGTGGTGCCTCGTTTCCGATTCGATTCTCGCAAACTCTTTTCATGGTATCAGAGCTGAGATCGGGTAAACGTGCACTCGATATTTTTTGTTGTGATTACTCTTTCTTGGTTTCGTTATTTTACTCTGCATGCAAGTTTTTGATCACTATTTTCTGGAATTATTTTGCTAATCTCTTTAACAAGCTTTCTCAGAAAGTTTTTTTCTGTGTTTTTTCTTGTGCATGTGCAGGTTTTTTCATAATACCTTGAGAAATCAGGGGTTTTACAGCTTTTTTTAGCTAGCTATGTAAATCTAAATCCAAAATAGAGATTTCATTTTTTTTTTAATTAAATTATTAAAATGGAAGTGAAATTTTTTTAAGATCTCTGGTTTTTGTTTTTGTCTATGCATGTTTTTTGTGTTTTTGCAGGATCTTTGTGTTTTTTTCTCGTTGCTCATCAATTCAGGTTTAACTCTTTTTTGTGTTTTTCTGTGGATCATTTTTTTTCTGTTTCAAAATTTAGGGTGTTCTGACCTGTGTTTCTAAAGTTTCCCATTTTGTTTTTTTACTTTTGTTTCAAAAATTTTCCTGACCTTTTGCATTACCATTTTTTGGCCCCCTTTTTTTGCACTGTGTTTTTTTTTCCTGCTGCAACTGCTTTTTTTTGCCACGTGGTTTTCCACGTGACCCTGCCTTTTGTTCTTCTTTTGCTTTCCTAAACTGGCTGCTGCCCAACAACACTCACGGGCTTTTTTTAACCTTCCCTGCATCTTTTTTTTTCCAACGGCCACAGCTCACTTTCTGCCACCTGCTTTTCCAACGGTTTTTTTTTGCGCGGCTTGTAAATTTCTTGTGGTAATTTTTTTCTACACGCGTATGCCTCAAACTCTTTCCTTTTGCCCTCCTCACTGCCGCGCCTTCAAACTTTTTTTTAAAACCATACAAACTTTTGGTTTTTTAAAAATTTTAAAGTTTTTTTTCCTGGTTTTTTTTTCAAACAAAAACCTGTTTTTTGAAAAAAACGGCCTGGTTTTTTTTTAAAGCTTGTTTTTTTAAAAAAAAACTGCTTTTTTTCCTTTTTAAAAATAAAAAGTCACTAAAAATTTTTTTTTTTTAAAAGTTTCTTTTTTTAAATTTATTTTTTAAAAATTTTATAAAATTTTTTTTTTTTAAAATTTCGTTTTTAAAAAAAAAAAAAGGTAAGTTTTTATTTAAATTTTTTTTTAATTTAATTTTTTAGATTTAATTAAGTTTTGTAATTAATTAGATTTAATTTAATTTAATTAATTAAATTTATTATTAATTAAATTATTTTTTCATTATCTTCATTTACGATTTAGTAATTTAAAAATTCATTTTAAATTTTATATTTTTTTAAAATTTCAATAGCTCTAAAAATAGTAAAATTAGGCGTTTCCAAATGGTAAAATTTAGGCGTTACTGTCGATTTTTTTGGCTAATTGTGTGCTCAAGTGTGCAGTGACACTTGAGCACCTTTTTCCTTCCAAGCTCTTTTCCGGCGTTCTGAAGACTATCTGAACTCCTTGAGTTCATTTTAAAACCTTGTATTTCACCCTTATTATTGCTTGCGACTAGTGAGCGCGTCCGCCACAGTCTGCAGCAAGGGGGTTTCCTTTTACGACGTGAGACATTTTTTCTCACCACCAGGGTTGGCTTTCACCTCCTTTCTATTTTTTGCTTGTGCTTGTTTACGGTGTCCTTTTTGTTGCGCTCCACGAAACACTGTTGTGGTCTCCTCTCTTGCGCGTTATTACGCTAATTGCAAGACGAGTTACCAAGTGTTTCAAACCACACGCACGGACCCGATTGTAATCAACGCACTAAACTATAAAGTGCCGAAAGCAGGGGGGTTGTTATTGTCCTGGGTGGTTGTGTTTCTTTTCTACTTTTCTTCTTTCTCTCTCTCACTATGGATGCACTTTCAATTCCTTTGCTTACGCCGTTCAACTTTTTCGAATGGAGATCGAAAATAATAATGAAACTAAGGGGTAAAGGGTTATTCCGCATCACCATGGGAACTGAGACTGAACCAGATGACGAACCTGAAAAATCTAAGTGGTTAAACCGTAGTGATGAAGCTTTAGGTCTTCTTTGCATGTCTGTTTCTCCTGACTTGCTCTTCCACATTGAGGCGTCTGAAACACCTAAATCTGCGTGGAAAATGCTGGATGCGATGTTTGGACAACTAGATGACATGAGAGCGCATGAGTTGGAAAATGAACTACTAGGGTTAAATCCTAGTGACTTTGAAAACCTACAAGCTTTCTTCTCAAAATTTGTCCACATTAGATTATTGTTAAAAGGATGTCAAGTAGAAAAGAAAGATTCTCAACTGATCTTGTCGATTCTCTCTAAGCTAGGTCCCGAATATTCTGTCTTCGTGTCAACTTTCTACGCTACAAAAGCTGCTTTGGGCGATACTTGGACTATGCCCTCCTTTGACTGTTTTTCATCCCAACTCATTCGAGAACAGGACAAACTCATTCAAATGGGGTCTCTCAAGTCCAAGTCACATGCCCTTGTAGCAAGTACTAGCAAGGGAAAGAAGACTGAAAAGAAGAAAGAAACAAAGGATCAACCTAAGAAAGAAACCAAGACCAAACCTAAAAATGACACAAACACTTCGACTTCTGAGCCTAAGGCAGAAAAGCAAGTATTTGTGTTCCTATTGCAAGAAGTCTGGTCACGACGAGCAACACTATTTTAAGAAACAGATTGATCACTTATCTCATTTACTTGAGAAGAATAAAATAAGTGTTCCTGAATCCATAAAACAAAGTGCTCCGAAGGCCGAGTCTTCTGCTGCAAAAGGTGCTAAAAATGATAAGAAGAAAGGAAAGGCCCTTGTAGCCAGAGTTGCTCCTTCATCGACATGGATTATAGATTCCGGTGCCTCGCACCACATGGGTTCTTCGCATGTTGAGTTTTCCAACATCGAACCTTGTGGAATGTCCCAAATCACGATGGGTAATGACACGACAGTGTCGGTTTCCGGTAGTGGATCGGTAGAGATGGATGGGGGAACATTTAACCAAGTGTTGAGTGTTCCTGATCTCTCTACCAATCTCCTATCGGTTTACCAAATTACTCACCTTGGTGAAGGAATGCGAGTGGAATTTGGTCCTAACTCGGTGATTATTCGTGAGCTTAACAATGACACTACAGTGGCTGAGGGAAAGGCAGATCACCGTTCACGGTTGTACACCTTCTCCCACTTTACTTCTGATTCTACGCCCACTGCCTTGCTCACTCATGCAAATGAGGTTAGTAAGCTATGGCATGAGCATTTTGGACATCTAAATTATCGCTACCTTGAACAATTGAGCCAAAATGAAATGGTCAACGGGTTGCCTCGCGTCAAGTTTTCTAAGGGTCTTTGTGAGGGTTGTACCCTTGGAAAGCATCCTGAAAAGAACTTTGACAAAGGAAAATCCTGGAGAGCCACTCGTCCTTTGGATCTTGTTCACAGCGATGTTTCTGGTCCATTTCCTTCTCCTTCGTTTACTAGAGCTCTTTATGTGCTAACCTTCATTGATGACTATTCGCGATATACTTGGGTATATTTTCTTAAGCTTAAGTCTGAAGTCTTTGAACATTTTCAGGACTTTAAGGCTCTTGCTGAGAAACAGGCGGAACGGTCTATCAAGGTTCTTCGAACTGACAACGGAGGTGAATATGTAAACAATAGGTTCATGGATTTATGTACTTCTGAAGGGATCTCTTTACAGCATACAGTTGCTTATAGCCCTTCACAGAATGGAGTCGCAGAAAGAAAGAACCGTACTCTGAAGGAGATGGCCACTTGTATGATTCACTCGAAGTCTCTTCCTCCGAAGTATTGGGCCGAAGTAGTAAATTGTGCAAATTACATTCAGAACCATGTTCCACACAAGGCAGTAAGAGGGATGACACCCTTTGAAGCCTGGTTTGGATGCAAGCCTGATGTTGAGCACTTTCGAGTCTTCGGATCCAAGGCTATGGCTCGGATTCCCAAGAAGAAATGCAAGGCCTTGGAACCACAATCCAAACCTTGTATCTTTGTAGGGTATCCTGATGGCGTGAAGGGATATCGATTGATGAATCCTACTTCTCATGAGCTGTATATTGAGAGAAGTGTTAAGTTCGATGAGTCTTCTTCGACTTCTACTTCTCCACCTATTGAGGTTCTTCAGCTCGCTGATTCAGATTCTGACTCATCAGATGATGATACTGTTGAGCGTGCTCCTCTTCTGGATCCTCCCGACCATCAGACCTTTGAGTCTTCTGATTCTGACAGTAGTGATGATGAGGACTATGTCCCTTCTCACTCAAGTGAAGAATCTTCTGACTCTGAGCCTGATCCTCCTGGTCCCCTTTGGGCCAGGAAAACTTTGCAAAGTGCTGGAGATTTAGTTGGAGATACTTCGGATATGAGACGTACTCGCTCAGATTTCATTGGACCCCACTCTTTCTTCACCTCTGCTTCTGATCCACAGTCTTTCCGGGAGGCTTCTGGTATTCCTGAGTGGGATTCTGCCATGGATGAGGAGTATTCCTCTCTCATGAAGAACGATACTTGGGATCTCACCACTCTTCCGAAAGGAAGAAAAATCGTTCGGTGTAAGTGGGTGTTCCGAACAAAGTATGGAGTAGATGGAGACGTCGAAAAGTTTAAAGCGTGATTAGTAGCTAAGGGTTTCTCCCAGATAGCTGGGGTTGATTATACAGAAACCTTTGCTCCGGTTGCGAAGATGACTTCTATTCGACTGACCCTAGCCATTGCCGCAGCGAACAGATGGAAAGTCCATCAAATGGACGTTAAGAGTGCCTTCCTTCATGGTGACCTAGAGGAAGAGATCTATATGGAACAACCTCCGGGTTATGTCCAAGATTCCTCCCTCGTTTGTAAGTTAAAGAAGTCTCTTTATGGCCTTAAACAAGCCCCTCGGGCTTGGTATGCCAAGATGGACTCCTTCTTACTTACATCAGGGTTTACTAGGTGTCACTCTGATCCAAATGTTTATATTCTATGGCAAGATGACTCCATACTCATTCTTGTTCTATATGTTGATGACTTGTTGATCACAGGCAGCTCTTCCTCTATTATTGATTCTGTGAAGATCGCCTTAGCCAACAAGTTTTCCATGACTGACTTAGGTCTGCTTCATTACTTCCTTGGGATCCAGATTTCACAATCTGACTCGGGAATCTTGATTTCACAACCTAAGTATGCTCTTGATTTGCTAGCTCATTTTCAGATGTCTGATTGCAAGTCTTCTCCTACTCCTTTTCTTTCCGGGGTTAAGTTGGTTTCAGATTGCTCTACTCCCTTGGTTGATGGTACTCTTTATCGACAGTTGGTGGGGAGCTTGATTTACTTGACTCACACTCGACCGGATTTATCATATGTTGTTGGGATCGTGTCCAGATTCATGCAGGAGCCACATGAGCTGCATTGGAAAGTAGCTAAATGGATCCTTCATTATGTTCGTGGCACTTATGCTGATGGCATTCACTATCATGGAGGGGTTGATATTGACTTGATTGGGTTCACAGATTCTGATTGGGCCGGTGACTTAGATCATCAGAAATCTACTTCTGGCTACAGTTTCTCTCTTGGTTTGGGTCCTATTAGTTGGTCTAGCAAGAAGCAGAATGCAATTGCGATATCATCTACAGAGGCAGAATACAGAGGAGCAGTTAACGCTGCCACAGAAGCTATTTGGCTACAGGGTATTCTGACAGAGTTTGGCATCCACTTTCGGTGGCCTACCATTATCTACTGTGATAACACGAGCACTATCTCTATTTGTAGAAATCCAGTTCAGCATCAGCGGACGAAGCACATTGAGATCCATATGCACTTCATACGGGAGCTTATTCATGATGGTATCATCGACATTCAGTACATTCAGACAGCTGATCAGATTGCAGATTTATTCACCAAGCCCTTCACTGAGATGAAGTTTCTTCACTTACGGTCTCTTCTTGGGGTGAGGTCTTCTGCAGCTGCCCATCTTCTTAGGGCTATGTAGTCCTTCTTTTCTTCTTCTTCTTCTAGGAAGATTGTGTTTGTATATGGGCACCTTATCAGGCCTTTAGTTGCCGGGCCCCATTGACACATCTTTCTTAGTTGTTTAGGAGTGTCTTCCTCTTCCGTCTGACTCATCACAGCCGCTACCCCAGCTTCGATGAAGGGGGGTGTTAGTGTGAGTTATCCTATGTGTCCTCCTCTCATATTGGAGGGTCATCTCACATGGGTTAGGTTTAGGGTTTCATGTGTGTCATGCACTAGGGTTACTCAGCACCCTATATGTACCCCTTTTCTATTCATTTATGAGCATGCCAAGACACTCCGCTGTCTTTCCTCTATGCAAGCTTTGTTTCTGTTGAGCAAGTTCTTCCATTACTGATCAATTTTTTCCTTGCTATCGCTGGAGCTATCACGATTCCGTTGGAGTGCAACTACTTCGTGGTGCCTTTTCTCAAGGTTTCCTTTCAAGTTCATGCAAAGAAGGACATCTTCATTCTCCTTCACCAACAGAGGTTAAAAAATGGGTCCTCTCACCCTAGTTGACAGACACAACCTAAAGTAGTGAGGATAGATCAAATCCTTAATGAAGGTGCTATCCATTTCTCCGATGCCCGAGTGATAAAGAGTCAGACGAATCCCCTCCCCGACTACAAAATGACTCATAATATGATCTATCTATCTCTAAGTGTCTTGCTAAATTTGTGATGTTGCTTAGTTTCTAAGGGAGAATCAATTTCGATACTAACACCCCTTTCTGATGATGGCCACAAATGGTCAACAGTTGCTATAGTAATAATAATTGTTATGAAATTAATAATAAATTTAATATGTTATCAAAATTAATAAAAGTTAAAATAATTAATATTTTTATAATAAATAATAATCATAGTAATTAATAATAATAATAATTAATTATTAAATATTCATTATTTACTATAATAATTATTAAAATATTATAAAAAAAAAAAATAATTATAAAAATAAGTAAAAAAAATAGAATGCAGTGAGTGGTAAAACCAATCTTAAATTTATGATGCAGATCTGGAACGTACGAATGGATCAGCTGGGTCAACACCTCCTCTAAAGGAGATAGGGAAAGGATCACTTAGGCTAGGGCATCAAAAGATATGGGTTCAGTGTGTTTTAGGGAGGGCTGAAACTAATTCCCCCCTCCATCCTTTGAATCCGATCTGGAATTAGAATGAGTTAACCCTATTTGGGCTAGAGGAACTGGTGAAAAGGTATGTAAAACATATGGGCTTTCACTCATCGGTGGTTTTGCAGGATTCACACCAAACTTTGACATTTTCAAGGCATGGGATAAAATAAAATGGGATACAAAGGGAGGCATCTCTTTAGTGGACATCTCAAATAAATTATTATTTTTGGAGTTCACAGCAGAGGAGGAATACCTTAGAGCCATCAATGGTGAACCCATGTTTTCTAGGAAGATAGTTCTGCACCTTTCTAAATGGCGTCTTGGTCTAGACATTAAAATTTGTTAACCCAGTGCCCTAATATTTTGGGTTAAGCTCCCTTATTTAGCTCTCAAATTTTTGGAATATGAGGTGTTGATAGGGATAACAACAGCTCCAGTGGATCATTTTTACATTGATCCTACCACTCTTTCTAGGACAAGGATGGTCTCAGCCAGAATGTGCGTGAATGTGTCTCCTAGAAGATAGTTACCCACCTCTATCCACCTCTGCTCCGAACGTGGGGAAGTAAAACAAGATATCGAATACGAACACTTCCCTGCTGACTATGGAAAATACAAGGCATTTGATCATGCGGCTTGCTCCTACGAGGTCACTTCCAAGGAATGAATATGGAAGCCTCGTCTTTGATATCTTTGTGAGACATGTGTGGAAATATCGGAACCTTTGATTGATCCCCTGAAACTTGTGTCTTTTGGGTCCAAAGATGGCATGTTGAATGTCTTGGGAAATGGCGAGATGTTGACAGATGGTGGGTTTGAAGCAATGCATGTTGATGGGGTGGTGGTTGGGCATGGCATGACGACTTCTTTTCATATTCACCTATGTCCCTAGTTTTAACCAAAGACGGGATCTCAAATCATGAATTTCTAGAGAGAAACCATGAAGAATTTGAAGGAAATAGTGAGGTGGAAGATAACAATGTTCCTAGTGTGATAGAGTATGAGGAATATTCTTGTTTTAGTAATGAATTAGAGGAACCAAGTGAAAAATTAGCAGTGGCATCACTTTTTTCACTGGAGAGATTAATTAGGATAGTGAATTCTTTTGAAGAGGAGATATGCCAATATTATGAGGAGAATCATAGGGAATTGAAAATCCAAAGTATATCTGAAACCAAAAAACCAAAAGAAGATAAAATGAAGGTGGTTTTGGAGGTTAACACCGAGGATAAAGAAGAAGATAACTTATAGAACACTCCATCCCTAGATTGATCTGGACTCCCTCAAGGTTATTGAATTCTGGGAAGGTGAGAGATCCAAATATTACATCAAAGAGATATTTTGGCGTGTTGATGGTTCACATGACAACTGGAACTTGGTGTGATACAGAAGGGATAAACAAAAGAATTTAGTTCGGTACTATGGCAAAATCACTTGGAGTAGATAAAAAAACTACCTAGATCTTGTACCTCTTTCATTCTTGAGTTTTCTTCTTTTCCTCTTTGTTTGGGAGGTTTTTTGTTTTTCTATTGCTTGTTTACTTTAGCAGTGTTGTTGTTTTGTTGTCTTTTCATCTTGTTTTGGCATGTCTCTTGATTGGTCTTCGTGGTTATATATCTGGGTGGTTAGATTCTCTTTGGTTGTACCTGGGTAGGATCCTTTTCAAAACACCATTACCCCTACTAATTTTTTTTAGAATTATAATAATACAAATAAACAATTATTATTATTATAATTACAAAATAATGATAAACATTAATACAAAACAAGAATAATTATAATAATAAATAATATGACTATTTTATTTTTTAATGTTATTATAATAATAAATAGTGATATAAAATTAATAATAAACTTAATATGTGATAAAAAAAACAACAATTGAAAATAATTAATAATTATTAAAATATTTATTAGTTTCATAATAAATGCTATAATTATACTAATAATTATTAGTAATTATAATGGTAATACTATAAAATTATAATTTATTAAAAAAAATTGAACTTACAATTATATTTGAAATAAAAAACATAATAATTAATTAATAGTAATGTTAAGATTGTTATGACGATAATGAATAATTGATGATGAAGATAATGAAAATGATAATGAAGAAGATGATGATGATGATGATGATGATGATAGTGGTGATGAAGATGCCGATGGCAATAACATCAATAATGACAATGATGAAATCAATGACGATGTGATGACTATGAAATTATAGAAAATTATGATGACTTAGATAAAATGATGACGATGACGATAATGAAATCATCATCATCACCATTGTTGTTAATGTTTAGGTTTTACAAATTGAGGTTTTGTATAAATTTTTGTGTTGTTCAGGATGAGTGCTACTATTTAGAATATCATGTCAGTATATTAGGAGTCCAATGATCTTTTACGGTTTTGACATTATCATTAAAGGTCTATCCACCAGATTGATGGGGTAAACAATAAACTGTAAATAGGATAACAAATAAACTAAAGCCTACGTTCCAAATGTTGAACACTAAACATGAACATTAAATCCTAAATTCAAACATCATGGGAACATTAATGTAACTCTATAAACACTCACATAAAATTTATAATAAAAACCCATGAAATCCTGTATATAAACTCTAATATCACATCCACATTTAGTGTTTAGGGTTTAGAATCTTTGTTTTGGGTATATGGTTTAGTTAGTTGGGACAATAATTATTGTTCAATGTTTAAATTTTACGTTTCTCTTTTTTTAGTACTTGGTGTTTCTATTTGAATATGTGTTATATGAAGGAAGAAGCTTTAACTCTAGATGATCCAGTCATTGGTGTAGCATTTGGAGATGCTTAGATGCAAGAAAGAACAGATCACAATACTTAATACATGCTCCATGATAAAATACACATATCAATCTTGTCAGAGGGCCGATAATGCATGATTTACCGATTGAACATTAAATGATTCCAAAACTTAACGATAAATCCTAAAACAAAATAAGGTGTTGTCAAATATAGTCAAACTTAGTGAAAGTAGTCATCATAATATTTCAACTCTAGCATAATCCCAACCGAAGCGCATTTGATGTCGAGATTATAGGAAATAATATTTACAGGGGTCTGCAGATGGAGAACAAGTGAGAAAAAATAACAAAATGTCTTATGTCCAAAGAGTTCAACTGAGGAGTGATGGGATCCTAATTGTGGGACCTCCTCTCCTAAATAACAAGCACTCAAAAATTGTTTTGGTTTTTGAAGGGAGTTCATGATGTGTTTTAAATGTCATGATGAATATCCTTTTTCATTTTATTCAATGTATCCCATTAACATTTAAGGTGTTTGATGTGAATTTAGGATTCCAAATGAGTATTCAACATGCCATCTCATTATATATGGTGTTCCAACTGATTCATGTAGGGTGACACTACATCCTAAATAAGAAATGTGTGTGGTAAGCCCTATATGATACACTATAAAATGTGAACACAAAACCTAAAGTTTATATGATATATGTATTCCTTAAACAAAAACTCTCATGACTTCACATATTCGCTTTATAGCTTAGGGGTATACCTCAAGAGTTTATCTTTTTTCTAATTTCCACAAAATCATACCTCATTCTCACAATTATCAATTTATTTAAAATATTTTGGATTCACACTTATGGTTTTGGTTATCATCCAAGGTTTAGGAGCTCTAATCATGGTATAGATTTTATTTTTTAAGGTCCTCATTTAAAATTTGTGTCTGTGATTCATAGTATAGATTTCAAGGTTCAATATGGATTATAAGTGAAATTTATATTCAAGGTGATGCATTGGTGTTAAGGTTGTCACATGAGTATGTAGCATGTCAAACGAGAATATCAAGTACAAAGTTTTTTTTTTGTTGTTATAATCACTTGGTTAAGCTTATAGGGTTTGTGCTAAACCTTTTCGGTTAAGTGTTTAGGGTTTAAGTTTAGTCATTATATTGAAGTATTCAATTTTTAGACTACATCACCTATGGTTTATGGTTTGGTATTTTCTATGAGGCTGTATTGTTTAGGATGTACGAAAACCCCCCACCATCATGTCTACAGTTATTTCTTCTAGAACATCCTTCCTTGATATTTATCCAGAGCCTTCAAAAGCAGTGCACACCGAACTATTAAAGACAACATAGCACTTAATAAGTTTGTATTTTGCTAGGAAATTGGATGTAATCTAATGTAATACTTATACCTGACATTTGTGAGAATTGGTTCGGTGATGTGAGAAATAAATCCTTAGGACTAAACCTACATTATTTATTCACATGTATCTTGATTTTTCTAACTTAGATTATTTCCAGTACAATGATAATCCCGGTGATAGCTATTTTTATATGGTGATTCTGGCATGTCAAACTCAATTACTAAATGCACTACATGCCTTGTCACTAGCTCCTGTCCCTACACATTGGCATTTCCAAATTCGCTCCTCTATGTTGAATTTCAGAAGCCTTTGGATTATTTTCAAATTTTTATGAAGGTTCATTGCAAAGCCTTAACTATTTGAAATTTTAGATTATGAATTGAGCTTCTTGGACTTGTATTATATCAAACTACAATATAATTTATATAAAATTACCACAAAGGTACAATATACTTCAATTTATCTCATACAATCCAAATGGGTTATACTAAATTAGCAAGAACACCACCAAAATCCTTTATTACTGCCCACCAGTTTATCTCTCTTCCTATGATTTGTTGGCTCATTTAATCAGTTTGATATTGCATATGATACATTTTATACTTCATTATGTTGGATTTTGATTAGTTATTGTTATGATTATAATCACATGGTATATTACACTCTTATTTTGATTGGGCACTATTGAGACACTATTTGATATTCATGATTTTGGAAATTTCATGTTGATTAGAGATGATTGTATCATGTTGTTGAGATTGGATATATTAAGTTTCTATATGGATCTACTGATGATCTTTATTATGATTTATTTAGATATAGGACCATGTTTTTATGTATCGTTCATAGATAAATGTGGTTTAATATTATTCAGCTAATATAGTATAGTTGATTTTCATAATGATTTATATTGATTATTTTATCATTCTGAGAAGAATTGAGGTTTTCCTCAAGTGTGTAGGATCACAGGTTAGGTCACATAACCTGGTGAAATATGTGACTTAGTGGTAGCATTACCAAAGATGCCAAAGTCCGTATTTCCGGAGCCTTTTTTCTCACCTTCTTGTATTTTTGTCATTATTTGTACTTATATGATCTTGGTTGATTATTTTATTTAATTTGTATTAAATAAGTTTATTACCCTCCTTAACCTTTAACAACCATAGTAAAATTAAATTTACTTTATTGCTGACTTAATTGGGATTGTTTTGTGCTAATGTCGTCATTGTGATTATTTGATTTTAGGGTGCATTATTTGTATTAAACATGTTTAGGTATACCTTAGGATTTACTAATAATTTTTGTGGGGACCATTGTCTTGCATTGTTTATCCCACTCAACTATAAAATCCCGAATTTGATCAAAAGGGGTATTTTTGAAGGCCATGTATGTAAAGGGAAGGGTCTCCCTTACCTTAAAAATGGTCCTTCAAGCCTAAGGCCATAAGTGGGGGAAACATTTTGTGAAACAAAAAATCCTATTTCTCACTCCACCCTCTCATAAGTCACCATCAAATTCTCCTCTTGTCTTACATGGGTGACCTTGGGATTGTGTTGTAGGCTTTCGGTGCTAGTTTAGATTTTTATCCACTTACATTTATTACTTGGAGGGAACTTAATAAAATGACATGGGTAACTTGGATGGTTTTATTAGTTGGAAGGTGACACATGTTACCCTCACATCGTTTTGTTATTTTGGGAGTTTCTCTACATATTCTCTAATTTTTTTTATGTTTAGGGGATTTTACATTTAGAGCATGGAGATGAGTCTTTGGAATATTTACTCTAGGAGCTGGTCAAGTAAAGAGCTTGTAAATTTTTGGCTGGTGCTTCGAGAGTGATGTATACCTCACTTATTACATTATTTTGATTTATATTGGTATATTTATGGATGTGTACGTGTGTAATTTTGTAATCTGTTTATGTTGGTTAAATAATTTAGTTGGTTTAGGTTTATGGGTTCTTATTTCTTCCACTTTTTTTGGTTTTTTTTCTGGGAATGGGAGGAGATCCTGTTATCACCGAATCACAACACCCTTATGTTTATACAAGCACATATACTTCCTCACGGTGTGATTGGATGACATGGGTACTATCTCCAAGTTGTGGGACTTGCTACTTGAGATAGACTTCAAGAGAAAGCTGGTTCTTGCTCCTAAACTACCTGCCACAATCTACTCTAATGTAGGGGAAACTAACTATTCTAATATAAATTTCCAAGGGACCAGGGAGAGAGAATGCATAAAATGAAAACCTACACTAAAGCGGTGATACACCAGAAAAGGAGGGTGTGAGAGTAGTCTTCAAATGTTGTGAGATACAGAAACAAAATGCACGCTAGAAGGGGTGATGACAGTTCTCCATAATCTAGCAAAAATGCATTTTACAACAATATTTCACTACATACACAATCTTTAATGAATCCTTACGGGAACATAATAATAGACACAATATTCTTGTAATCAAGAATAAAGGGATAATAAGAATGCAAGAAAACACAGCAGGGGAAGATACATCCACAAACTTGTATTTTATTGCTTCCTGATATGCACATTTCAATCTATTTACAAGGTAAGGGCCTGGATAACCATGCAAGGAGTCCACAACAAGGGCCTGCAACACATTGGCTTCACAAAGCAATTTTGGCAGAGCTTTGCTACAAAAACTCCCTCTCTTTACAATGAGCCCAACACTCCAATTTATAGAAAAAATGAGAAGAGAAAGAGAAGGGAAAATGGAAATCCCAAAATCTGTCCTTCAACCACTTGTAAGAGGCATTAAATGGAGTAAAATTATTATATATTACTTGCAAAAGGATCCCCATACTATCCCAGGTACTGCAGCAGAGAAAGAATGATGACGATGCCTCTTAATTGCAATCCTAACCACCAAATAAAACACTGTAGAAAATGAACCAGTCCACGTTTTATTTGAAAAATACCCATCAATATCTCATCAAATATGAAATTTCTTTATTTTTGTGTTTCAGGCTCAGAAACAAAATTCCAACGGTACCAATTTTGTGTGATTTCATTGAGAAATGTAAAAGTTATGACCTTCTGAGTGCGAGCAACTATTTTGGGTCTGGCAGGCGTTTTCTGTCATTTGACGGGAATGAGCATTATTGACTAGAGCTGGTTTCCTTCATTTAAATATATCTACCCTCATTAAAAATTAATGAAATAGTTTTTTTGGCATAGAGGATGTCGTGCTCATTCCAGAAAGTCCAATTTTATGACAATCGGAGCTCGGAGTCAAAAGTTATGGCCGTTTGAAGTTTCACAGACCAAACCTTGACTTTTTCTTCTTTGAGTTTACTTGGTCCTGAATTTTCAGTATTTTTGTGTCCCACGCGTCCCTCACGTACTTTTGTCCTGGCTGTCCCAGATGCATTCTCCGAATCGGCCGATTTGGGATTCCATTGTCTCTTTTGCGGCTTTTTCACCTTTTCGCGTCTAAACGCGTACTTTTGTCGCCCGATTGTCCTTTGAACAAAAATCTTGAACTGCTTGAAATGGACCATCTTTTGGCAAATCGGCCGATTCACGTCCCACGCGTACTTTTGTCCCAAACTGTCCCAAACCGCGTGAAACAAAAGACTTAGACGATTTTTATTACTTTCGGAAAATGTTTCAGCTTTTTGCGTCCCTCGCGTCCCGAAGTCCCAGTTTGTCCCTGCGGACCGTTTGGGACAAAAATGTCTAACTTAGCAATGATTTCCTTTGTATTTCGGCCCCAAACTTGGTACGACGAACCTCAGTTCGACCCGCACTAGTACGACCCTGAAACCTTAGCCGAAATGCTTTAAAACAATCCTGGCAACCTTATTTTTTGTATTTTTCCCATTTTTTCTAACTCGTTGGGATTTCTTCTTGGATGGGAGAGTTAGAGAAATATGAGGGGGTCCCAAAAAACATGATTTCGGGCCTTGAATCAATATACTTGCTCGAGACTGAAGAATTTGATGCATGTTATCAAAATTACCTTGACGGGTGAATTTTGGATAAACAATCCTTATCTCTCATGGCTTTTATGGAAATGGGTGGGGAATGTTATTTTGATTAGCTCCTATCCTTGGGGTAATCAGGAATCATTAATTTGGTTTGGGAATGTCCTCATATCCATTAGAAAGAATATTATGAATCTTGAAAGCCATGGTAAAGAGGAGAAATGAATGAATAAGGGTGGAGGATGCTGATGGACTCTTGGAGATAAATTTTAACACCTTTTTTAGGCCCTGTCCTCACCACCTTGGCATATTTGGTGATCCCTATCCCTTTTTAGCATTTCAATTCCTTTTACTATTTTAGGAATTAGATTTTGATCTATTGTTGGAAGTTTGATATTGGAAATTTACTTCTTTCCTTATTTTGAGTTTCCTTGAATAACTTGTTATAACTTGAAAATTTTGAGTAGCAGTGTACCCCTCTTTTCCATGTGCATGTGGGGAGTATATCATGCGATCTTTCTTGTGTGAGAATAGCATGTAATGATAAATTCGGTTGGGAAATAAATCTAAGCCATCTGACTTGAGGTGATTTAGCTTCTAGAGTTGGACTTAGATATTTTTAGACATATTGTTGTTTTACTTTGGAGTTGCTCAAAGATTGAGCATGTTGTTCCTTTCAAATTTTTAGGTATTGCAATTAGTATTATTCTTTTTTAGTGGAGATTTTTGGAATCTATTATCTATTCATGAGAATGTTGTAGAATATTGGATGTTGGGTTGGGAGAGTATGGTCTATCATTCTATTGTAATGGATCCTTGAGTGGATGATGTATTTTTCAGCTTATAATGCAGTTCTCAACATTTCATTCGTGTGTTAGTTATTGCTAAGAGAAGATTTTTGTATTGAATGATCTATTCATTTGTAAATTACCAAAATATTTATGTTTCTTCCATTCTAAAATTGTAGAAAAGTAAAGTGATCTACTATTTTATTTAAGAACTTCTATAAAAAGAATAAATATGAATATATTCTTTGAAAATGGCATGGTTAAAGGTTTATGAATTTCTTGAAATATATACTTAACATTGGAAAAGAGTGTTCCATTAAATTATGATTTTGGTACATTGAAGTAGCTGTTTACATCTTCATTTTACCTCATAGTTTATTATTGAAAAGAGGTAGAATTCTTGTGGATTGAATTTGAAAATTTTTACCTTTCTTGCTATATCTCAATCTAATTTTTTCAGTTAGTTTGGTATCTAACAATTCAAATGCAGTGGTTTAAATGCTTTCAATATTTCTCTTTAGTTTATGAAAGGTGAATTAGGTATTATTCTGGATTCAAAATGAAAATTCTATTACTTGTTATTATTTTATTACTAATGATGTAGACATTAAGTAGTCCTTGATGTATGTCATATCTTAAAAATACATGCCTAATTTTTATGATCATTAGCTTTTAGAAATTATCTGAAAATTAGCTTAATTTCTACAAATTCTTGATTTTGGGTTATTATGGAAAATACATTGTGGGTGATCTCTCAACCATATATATAGACATTCAAATATATTTTTAACTTCAAAAATATTTTAATATTTTATGAAGTTAAATCAAATGGTATAACCAAATAAGATATGGAGATTGACCCATTTATAAACGACAAGAGATATGTAAGGGGTAAAATCATTAATTTATGTGACTTAAATATCATAAATGGAAATTTATTTTATAATCTATTTAATATTGTAAACTCAAATAGTTTTTAAACATCCCTAGGTTCATCCAGTAAAGGATTTATCATCCCATTTAATGGAAAATGACTATTGAAATTGAATATATTAGATTAAAAAAATTAAGGATTATTATTCTAAAGAAAACCTTACAAATCAGGCCTCTCTTGTAAACACATTGGAGGCATTAGTGGATCAAGTTGATGTGAAAATGAGTCAAATTGATTGTTGGAAATCTTATGCAAAAGCATTGTGCTCCCAATATTATTACAAGAAGCATCATGACGACACCAATGCAAACATAAAGAAAAAAGAAATTACAAAAGGTGTCATATGTGCCTTATTCAAGGAACCTTGAACCAATTTTCCTATTCCATTGTCATGTAAATGGTTTCCAATTCACTGGTGTAATAGATTATTTGTTCAAAATAATTTTTGGAATCGAATGGTATGCCACCCATCTTTAAGATCAACCACTCGCCAATAATTCTTTGAGGAAACTCTATTGCAATCTTTTTCCTCCAACGAAGATCTCGAACCTTTAGGGAGTTCAAATTGATTTGTGGGTTTAAACGTGCCAAGAAAAGTCTCTGCACACATTTATGTCCACTCTTGCATTTATCTCTAATATAAGACTCTAGCTTACACCAATCATAGACGGATTTCCGCTCATTGTCGGATTTTCTCTTTAGATTATGATGTTATCAGAAAATAACAGTTTTTAGGATACACTATTCTCTTCAAGTCCTCATATACATCCATCTTGTTACAACATATGGGGAGATTTCTAAAAATATCCAAATCTAGGAGATGTTGAATTTAAAAGGTACAATATTATAAGGGTATTCCCTCAAATAGTATTCTGCATGAGGCCACATATTTGCATATATTAGAAGGTAGCATATGCTTCTCAACTTCAAGAGGATGATAATTTCATGCATATTGGTGTTGGTGTAGTTTTTGATCGGTGGCTTACATTCCAAAACCAGGATGATCTGCTATTTCAGACACCTTTTCTAACCTGGATACATGGGAGTTTCAGGGTACATCGGATCCATCTTCCACCATCAGCACTACATTTCATTAGATGCTACAAACAACATATAGTACTGGGATTTACTTATAAATGTTAAATTTTTGAAATAATTGTATTTTACCTCATAGTATTAATTCAAATCACAACTATGCAGAAGGGATGTCATCATCCTGCAACCCTAAGGCTGCGAGAACCATGTGTATGCATACATTCACAGAGGTAATCTTAGAATTTTAATTGATGTAAAAATTTCATGTATGGAAATATATGTAACTTTTCAACTGGGCTGCATATATGTCTATATATATATGCATATACCATATATATCTATATATATATATATATAATATATATATATATATGCATTTATGGTTGCATACTATATAAATATATGCATATATATATCCCAAAACTCAATAGCAAAATCAGGAAGCTGCAGCCACACAGGGAAAGAATATGGGATAAAACATTATTCATGTCTAAAGTTAGGTCTCCATTTTGCTAGGAACAACATAGTCTTCCCATAGAGCTAGGGTCCACTATTAATGGCTTTGAGATACTCTTCCTCCCTTATCACGAACATGGAACAATAAAGAGTTATTTGAAATGGCCATATGTACCATATATATACCTCCATATATGCACGCATTTTCTTCTTGTCCAAGCCCTGACAAGATTAACATTTAATCTAATGCCAGAAAACCTTCCAAACAGAGTAAAACCATATCTATTGCTTGCCTTCTTAACCAGTTCCTATAATACAAACATATCTGAATCATATTATTTCCAGATCAGATTAAGGTGGACAGGAGGAAATGATCTCCCTTCTACATGCAACTCGCTCAGTCCAAGACCCCTTTGGAGGAGAGATCGAGGTAGCATTATGGTAGCAGTTTCTTGATCTCTGCTCGAAACTGCCCTAGAAATTATAAAAGGATTTTCCCGCTCGCCCCGTCCGGTAATTTCCTTCATTTCCCTCCATTTTATGGTCATTACCTAAAATATAATATTTATAAAGAACCTAAACATTATTGTTTTTTAATAAGATGTCTTCATACTTTTTTTTACTATGACTAATTTTAATTTTATCTGTTCACTTCTCTTGTTAAGTTTGTAGAGAGATTTTTTACTCTACTAAATAGGTACAAGCAATCATCTTCCTAATTAGTTTAGACTATAATCCTTTTAATACCTCCATTCATACTCTAGTATCACTCGATGACTCATCTGAGATTGAGATATAGATTCAATTTGAATGAGAGATTGCGGTAATTTTGTGTAAATGTAAATAGTTTCATTAGCATGGTCTTATACATGTTGAAAAATTGTATATTAAATTTTGACAAATAAATTGTTTGCATTTACGTGTTCAACTACAAGCGAGTTTTGAGCAGAAGAGGATTCGTAGTTAGGCCATGAAGGATATGATGTCATCTCATATATCTCCATCTACGTCTAAGGGAGGACCTTCTTCAAGCAAGGCCAAGAAAGGGATAGATTTTGATGATTAGGATATATATATGTGTCTTATGACATTTTTTTGTATGCCTATGTTCATGGCATTGTATGCATGTTCAAAATTGTATGTATGACTATATGGCATTCAATTGGTGTTATATAACATATTCCTGTACTTTTATCTTTATAGTGCGCGTTAATATAATTTAGAACTCGGTATTTTTGTATGAGACCTTACAATTCTGAGATTATTTTTGTATGAAACTAATATGATGCGTACTTGACAATATAACACATTATTAATTATTTTCTCATTTATTGGTGTTGTATACTAGCATTTTCAATTTATAATATGCATGAACATTTGGATATTATTATTTATATAATGTATATATATAAAGAGTTATCTAATCTAAGTAATTATTTGTTTAATGTATCAATGTGTATATGTGTATTTACCTTACTTGAGCTTCTTCTTGCTCATGGTATCTTTGTATTGGTTCCTATCTTATCATTCATATATTGCATTCTTCAGTGCTTCTTATTCTTCTAAACTATTAAAACACCTCAGACAATCCTGAGGACCATCACTAACTTGATTAACAAGTCTCCAAACACCATTACTGTTTGTCTTATGAAAACTAAACAACTATGCCCCTTAAGGCAATGTTTCTCACAACAAGCATGAAGAGAATGATATAATGATGCCTAGAAAGTCTTACAAGCTTCATTAGTTAAATTTTTCCATCCCTAAGGTGCTCTAAAAATATTACACTCCAACTCCTTGTATCAATCCTTAGAGCTCAAATTTTCAATCTTTTCTCTTGAAACACTAGCTAGCCTTGTCCCACTGAATTGTGTAGTATATATCCACTTGTATAAAGTTCTCAAATGATGTAGAATATAAATAAACAAAACCATATATCAATCATATAATCAAGAATATTATTCAAACTTGTCAAAAAATTTGAAAATTTGACAACAATACACACATTTTTGGGTAAGTGACAACAACTGGCTCTTTCTGGGGATTGGACTGACTTGGTGCAAGACAGAGCAAAAATACATCAGAATCACTAATTAATAAAAAGTGCTGAATTCATTAGGTAATAGAGTCTAAAACAAGGCAATACAAAAGACAACAATGCAACGGAAGAACAACTCAACCCAAAAACATGAACTATACAAGACATATTTACATGATTGTACAAAGGACTACCTATTTACCTAGGGCTGAAATAACGTCAATTATTGACCACTATATGGCAATGGAAGGGAAGTTCCATCCATATATCTCAAGTAATAAGAGTTTTAACCAACAAAATGTCTTATTTTAAAATGACCAAGATAGAGAGAATCAAACTTACCATGACTTCCTTGAGGTTCACACCGCTTGTTCTAGAGGAGGAAAATATCTCTAACCTAAAAGTCTCTAGATCTATATTTATTTTCAAAAAGTTTCTTTACTTTATACTGGTGTACAAAAATTCTATCTACCACCTGTAGCCTTTCCTCATACAAATTTTGCAAATGCATAATCCTCTTCTCCATGGAGTTGTTAAAGTTTTCATCCTCAATGGATTTCATCATTTGCAAAGATGGTGGTTCTACTTTTACTTGTAGTTGAGCCTTTGTTCCATATATGACTTGAAATGGTGACATTCCAATTTCTCTCTTGGGAATGATCATGTCTTCCCAAAGAGCATCGTAAAGATTTTTGTGCCAATTCCTCCGTGACTCATCCACAAGCTTTCTGATGATTTTCACCAAATTTGTGTTATTTGATTCATCTTGCCCGTTATCTTGAGGATAATAATAATAGGAGTTTGCTAGGGAGATTACATAGCCATAAAAGAAATCAATAAGCTCATAGGAAGAAAAATTTGGGGCATTGTTAGTAAAATTTTTGTTTGGGACTTAACCTGACCAAATTTTTTTCCTTAATAAAATTACATACTACTTCAGAAGTGGTTCTCTTGAATGGAATAAATTCTACGCACTTGGTGAAGTAGTTGATGGATTTCAATACATGTGTGTGTCCTACGCTGGAATTAGGATTGAGAGTTCATATAAAATCCAACCCCCATTGTTTAAATGGCTCCTTAATTACCACTGGTTTGAGAGGTAGGGTGGCTGATACTCTTGGTTAATCTTCTTAGAAAATTGATTTTTCCAAAGAAAGAATGCACACCTTTCTTTCTCTTTGGAAAAGGGATTTTCTAAATAGCCTGGAACCTTTCTTAATCAATCTTGGTCCCATCCATGGAAACAATGTGCCCGAGAAGTTTTTCTTCTATGACACCATAGATATATTTCTTTAGATTTAAAGAGATCCCATGTTCTCTGCACTTCTGAATGAAAAATTCAAGATTATGAAAATGATCCTCTATTTTTTTAGAAAATACGGTCAAACCATTGAGATAAATCACAATGCACTTTCCTTTTAAATTATCAAAGGCTAAATCTATTGCCCTCTGAAAATTTGCACCAACATTGATAAGACCAAATGACATCCTTCTATAAGCAAAATTTCCCCAGGGGATTGTGAATGTTGTCTTGTGCTAATCTTGGACATCCACCTCGATTTGTTTATAACCTGAGAATCCATCAAGCATAGATAGCATCTCCGAACTAGTGACAACTTGCAAGATTTGGTACATCACAGGGACTGGATAATTATCCTTAAGAGAGACTTGATTTAAATTTCTGAAATCCACACAAATCCAGATTTCTCCACTCTTTTTCCTTACAGGCACAATATTGGATACCCAAGTAGAATGGTGGATAGGAAAGATTATTATGGCATTCAACAACTTCTGAATCTCTTGGTGAATCGTTTCTACAATTTTGGGATTATATTTCCTTTACTTTTGGCAGAATGGCTTGATCCCTACATTCAAAGGAATATAGTGTTGCATTTGTCTTGGCTTAAAAGATTTTAGATCATGATATGAATAAGCCAACACATCAATATATTTTCTCAACAATTCAATCATTTTCTTCTTTTCATTCTTAGTACAACATTTTCCAATATTGACCAATTTAGGCTTCTCTTCACTCCCTATATAGAATTTTTCAGATTCAATTGATTGATGGGCATCATGTGATACCTTGGATTTCATATATCTATCATGCTTGTCAAATAAATACTCCAAACTTACTAGACCCCTAGGTATTTTATTAACTTTCAATCTTATACAACCATATTTATCAGATTCTTCTTCAACCCCTTCTTTTGATGTAGAGGATGAAACTGACTCTTGAGGAAAAAATTAACTCCCTTTGAAATATAGCTGAATGAAATTGTATTTGAGTTCCAGGAAAGAGACCAAGTATTGATCATCATTGAATACTTGCCAATCATCCACATTTTCTAGAACACTAGGTCTATGTATCATTTTGATTGTGAACTTATGTTGAGGAAAATATGGGTGAGGAATTAGCAAAGACTTGGATAAAAATATGGCATTAGATCTAATATTTTTCTCTCTTGGTATAGATTCAATAGAAAATGCATCTAACAACTCAATTGAATCCCAGACCAGATTTCTATAGTGTTTTAGCCTTTTATTTTTTTACCTGGAATGCTCCTATGACTTGTTTGATAATTAGCTCAGTGTCTCACCAAGCGCAAATATTCTTTATCCCCATTTCTCTTGCCACTGCCAAGCCAAGAAGAAGGGCCTCGTATTCATATGTATTGTTTATTTTTTAAAATTGAAGCTTATAGGAGAATGGGTGATATTTTCCTTCAAGGGAGGTTAGGAAAACACCAGCTCTTGAACTAACCGAAGAGAAACTACCATCAAATTCCAATATCCAAACACCATTAGGATCGTTAATCACCCCTTTAGGAGCTTTTACTTCATCCTCAGAAATGATTCTTGGAGAATACACAAGTTTGCACAGCAGAAACACCAAATATATTATTCACATCATTTATTACATTCAGATACATTTACATATATATAGGACATATAATTCCTATATTTTAGGAGGTAGCCTTAACTAAACTTCTCCCACGAATATCTCCCACACTCTATATACGTGAGTGGTTAAAATTCACCAACAAATAATTTTTATATGTTGTTTTATATAACAACCATATAACATGATATACTAACAAAACTATTTCACTCACACACTATATGTATATTATTATTATTGAGTTATAAACTCATATAATAATAATATATTACAAATATTATTCAATCCATACAAATGGGAGCACTAAAAAGTTATATTTCCTAACAATGATCACGTAGTTACCATGACCAATATCCTAATAAAGATTTAGTGCTTTGGGATCATCAATCTTCTGTAAAATATACTCTACCTATCTCTCAGGTAACAATTTATTAATTTTTCCATTAACTGGGATGAGGGCATGAGACCAATCCATTGTAATTTATCCTCCCACTTCTCTACAAAAATTTATACTTAAAAACATATCGTATGATGGTCAAATGTATACAACTAAAATGGTGGATTTGACCCTTTTCTTTTGGAAGGAAACAAAGGCAACTTAAGCATATTTGATCCTCTCAAAAAGAGGCACTTCCTTGATTTCCATAGAATAACATGATCTGAATGTACGTGTCAATGTGAGGCCAAGGGTATGAGAAAATTTAGCAGGCATCACATTATCTAATGATCCTAAGTCAATAACACAATTGCTAAGATTGTGATTGGCCATGAGCAGTGTGACATAGATGGGCTCAATATTTTAAGTTGTAGAAGGTGATGAAGCCATCAAATTTTGTGGAGGTAGGGAGGTATGGGTAGTGTTTTCGCCAAATCACTGCACCCCCCCGAATGGCCAGGATGTGAATAGGACGTTCGGTGTGATTGGGACACATGGGATCACCTCTCAAGCTGTGGGACTTGGGCTTGAGGTGAACCTCCAGAGAAGGCCGACTTCCTCTTCCTAAACTAAGTGCTGTACTACTCCTAGTGTAACAAAAATGATTATCCAGTCCTACGCTAACATTTTCATGGGGTTTTAGGGAAAGAGATTTACAGAAATGAAACTACACTAGGGATGGTGATGCACCAGATAAAGGGTGTCTTCAGATTCAGGAAGGGTTAATTTGAAGAGGGTGTGTGCACCACAGGTCAACTTCACCTACTGCAACTTAGAGAGGGTACAAGATACCACAAACTAAGAGACACGTGTTCCCTTTGTTAAACTTTATCAGACCGAGGAATATACCAGTTTCCCAGTGAAGAAGGATGAACTCAAGAAGGGTGAACAGACACCACAACTCAACTGCATGCAATACTCCACCACTCGATAAGCACAGAACTCCAAGATCCTACAATATAAAACTAAACTTGCACAGTGTACCTGCAAGTATGAGAAAGGCACAAAGAAGAACAGAAGGATGAAAGGACCGAGATTAGTCACAAAACACACACTTTTATTACTTCAATAACATGCACAATGCATCATACATTCAGAAGAGGCAATAGTTACCATTATAGTCTTGAAGAGGAGGCTTGAAAGTTCTCTCAACACACAAGAACAACTTGCAAAAGAGAGAGGATTCTTGAAAAGTATACACTCGCCTGAGATATCTAACTGTCCAACTTGTCTGAACTGTTGGAACCCTTTGAAATGAGCTTCCAACTTACATTTATAGAAGAATATGTGAGAAAGAAGAGGAAATGGTCATAATTGCATTCCTAAAATGAAGGCCCATGATGTATTTATTGCAGTTAGTTGAACTACCTGAGAAGGTTCCATCATGGGTCATTAATTTCCTGATGACCTAGTCTTCTCAATTAATTAAAAGAATATTTAAATAAAATATTTAAATAATAATAATAAATATTATTATTAAAATATTTAAATAAAAATATTAATTTAATTAACATAACGTTGGGACCCCCCCCGTTGACCCGTTTGACTTGAAGAGGAGGGGGGTCCATGTGGAATATAGTCTGCAAAAATCTCAACGCGGTGTTGCACTCGATTTTAAACCCCACACTAACTCTTTCCTCATACCTTGGCAATCGAGCTCTTTTGCATTGAGTCCTTCAAATGGTGAGCTATCAAACTTGATTCTTATCATTTTCCTTGGCTAACTCGATGCCATTTGTAGATTCCACATGTGAACCTGGCCTGACGCAAATGTAAGACTTCGCCTCATGAATGCCACCGAGCTCCATTGGTCTTGCTTCAAACTCTAAATCCGAGTTCCATTCTAAATTACCAAGCCACCTATGGTGCATTGTGAACATGTTCAAGCTCTATAAGCGACCGGAGCCAATTGAAAGCCTCTACAAATACATGGCTAAACTTCAACACCTTGCGAGCTTATTCAAAATTATCTCAACTTGGTACCAATGTCTTCCACAATATGAAAAGTTCTGAATGCTAAATGCATAGGGTTAGTGGATTTGAGTCCATAATATCATTGGTTGTAGCCAACATGCAGAGGTTAAAGTTAAATTCAATGAATTTAAATTATTTCACTCCTGCATGTTACACCATTTAGAAATGATTTTCGAGCTATGAAAATTGTTAAGGATCATGTCACGTGGCCCTGTCAACACACAATCGATTGACTTCATTGTGATATCTCTAGCTTGATAGATAGATTTATTTCTTCTTGTTTTGGACCACATATTCACATGCATTCCACGTTCAAACTCCATGAAACAACACCACGAGATCCCTGAATTATCATTCACGCTTTCCTTGAGCCAATTCTTTCCAACTTGGTGAGCTCTACACAAAATCTACTAAGTTGTCCTAGCATCAATATCACCGCCAAGTGTGTCCCCACGAGCTCTTCAACTGACTCGGCCTGACTTTGTTTTACATGTCGACCTGAGCACCCGGTTGGCTCAACTCAGAATCTCACATGTCTATGTACCAAGCTCATATTTACCATCTTGCACATCTGAGTTCCTTACTCCCTCGACTGAACTCAGTCACTAGATTGCTTCAATGCAGCTGCGTTGCCCATAACCCAAAGCTCTGCTGCGAGCTCGTGTTAGTTCCACATTCATGTGGCGAACATCAGCTACAAATCCAACCCCATGATTTGAAGCTCAGACACAAAACATAATGATTACATCATGCCCCTGGCCCTGACAGGCATCTACCGTATTGATATATAAACCTTTTCCTTCATCAGATTTGAGGACAACATCAAACTCTCGGTGTCAAAAATTTCAGCTGTAGCTTGTAAGGTGTGATAATTCCAACAGAAACCTTTATGCCTGCCAACTTAGTGACTCATTGAAGATGCTCATATAATTGCAAAGAAAATTGTGCTTCATGAACATTCTGATATGAAACAGATCCACCTCTATGAGATTCACTTCCATGAGTTACATCGTAAAACCAGTAAGGTCTCAATAGAGAATCTTTGTAATAAATTTCATCAGGTCTCCTGGTAACACTCTCACTGTCACTTAATCGATTTTGATAAAAATATCTTGAAGGAAAATCCTAAATTTGAGGATGCATTCGATACTGAATAGATAACAACATAGTTGGACAACCTGCTTGTTGGAAGCACTCAAAAAGGCTTCTACTATACTGCAACATGCTTGCTGCCTGGTTAAATACTGTCAACCAGATGAGATCTCACCATGGTTTCAACAACTCATCACTGTCGGCACATGTTTTTAAGCTCTAAACTGAGAAAATCCCTTTGCTACAAGTTTCACCTTCCATACATTAGATGGTTCGCTCACCTAAACTCCTCTGCAACACTTCTCCAGTGATGGGTCATTTTGCTCCATTTGACAATTTGATCATTAGTAAGAAGAGCTTGTTACATTGTTACCGCTATCAGTGAGCAACTCGGTCCACCTCCTATTCTTCCGCCATGCTTCATATTGATGAGCTTGGTATTACCTCCTTACGTCACGTTGTTTTCCCCATGACCCGCTCCAATTCACAACTATCCTATTAATCCTCCTGGTGACTCGCACAATGACTCGGACCACTTTAAGCTGCACAAAATTCTCATGATGGATCACCATCATATGATCTCCACTTGGCAATTTGATCTGATTTCTCCCACACTCGGAAGTATCACCATGGTTTACCAACCCAATATTTCCACTTGGGAATGTATTCCCTAAGTTCCCCTATTCATGCCTTAGCGCGGGATTTATATATCTCTTCTGAGTACGTTGGGCTTGTCATAGCTCATCGACCCCAAAACTCTCACTTGGCAATGCGGCCTTGGGAACCCGCAGAGTATCTTACCATCGCGGCATACCATGCTAACATCCCCACTTGGTAAGAGGGGAAAGTTTTTCCACCATTCTAATTGTCAGCTCGACTTGATATAACTCGACCTCTATGTATGGTGATCAACTCATTCCTTTAACTATGACTCACCGTGAACTTGCCATGATTTCTCTTTACGGGTTATCTTATCAAGACCAGGCTCGGTCATTTATGCTATTATCTCCGTCGAGTCATTAAATCTGAGTTCATATTCCAACGAGGAAGCATCGATCTCTCCATGTTGAATTAAACTAAGTCGAGCTCATCATTTCTCTGCCTCAATGAGCCAACCATTGAAACATCCTCCACTCCTATCGAGATTCCTTTACGACAAGCCAAACTCAGTTACTGAGCTTACATTTCCTACTCATGAACTCGTCTAAGGCTTGTGATTTGAGTTATGACCGAGTTAGGACAAGGCACAAGCTCCTCCGATGACTCATCTCTTTATTCCTGATTTGACACTGTTTAGCTCAACCGAGCGAGATAAGCTTATAGAACTCCTTGATGGCTCGCATACCAAAAAAAATGAGCTATCTCACTTGATTTTCATAACCATTTAGCTCGATCGAGCTATATGAAATATATACTAGTCTATCACCTCGCTTCATCTTTCAACACTCAGGCCCATATCATGCCGAGTTGACCTCTTAACGCTATGTACTAATCTCTTTATGCATGGATTGAGCCCACTATGAATAACCTGATCCTTTGACCCTAAGTCACTCAAACCGAGCTATATTCTGAGTTTTCCACTGTGACTCAATTTTGAGCTCTGTTCTGAACTGACCATGGACTGAACTCCCCATTGAGCTCTGCACTGAG
Organism: Taxus chinensis; assembly: GCA_019776745.2. Lineage (NCBI taxonomy): Eukaryota > Viridiplantae > Streptophyta > Pinopsida > Cupressales > Taxaceae > Taxus > Taxus chinensis. Next base: position 112,082 of record JAHRHJ020003304.1, read on the forward strand.
TTGGCACTGGGCTACGCATCGAGCTGGCACTGAGTTGAGCCCAGAGTTGGGCTAGGTGAAGATCACTTATCAATTTATTAATTTTTTAAATTGTTTTATCTCCCTGATGACCAGAAGTGGGTCCTTGGGACCAATGTCGTGATTTGATCATAATAAAGCCCCGTTTTCCAATTTTTCCATGTGTGGAAGATTGGATAACATTTTTGGCAACCTCTTGGGGATGATTTCCTACTAAGCATGATTCTAGTAGCCTTAAGTTATCCATTGGACATGGAGTCTGTGTTGGAATCCTGAAAGTAGTATGTTTTTCTTTGACACATCGCCAGAATCTCCTTGAGCATTACCGATATCCTGGACCTCCCTGGAATGCTAAGCATGAAGTATACTGAAACTGTTGAATGCTTGACATCCATGGAACACTGCAAAATTTTTAATGAAGCAGATTTTGAAATTTTATGGAAACCTTGAACCTTCCTTCTCCTTGACACCTTCCAATGATGAAACAATGTGTATAACAACACAAAACATAGCAACAAGGAAAGTAAAAAACAACACACAACAATTTACATAAGCACTTGGAGGAAAACACCTAATCTAACTGTACTGGGGGTGGAACGGCTTCTCAAAAACAAGCTTTGAGATGTATCCCATTCACATGAATGGGTAGTTCTTCTCCATTGAGCCTAGATAAACGCAATGAATTTTCCTCTTTGCAACTTGTGATGATGTATGGCCCACTCCAGAGAGTGTCAAATTTGGCATGCCTGCCTGGTTTGGCCCTGTCTTCATCCCATTTGAGAACTAAATATCCCTCTTGAAAACACCTGTCAGACGCCTTCTTGTCAAAAGATTTCTTAACTTGAGCCTGATGCTACTCCAAAGTTTTCATAGCCTTGTCTCATACTTCCTCTAACTCCATGAATTCAACAAACCTTACTGTCAGAGGATCACTCTTTATAACTTCAAGTTGATGAGCTAACTCCAAAGAAGGTAACTCCAATGAGAACAGGAGTTTTGCCTCTCTTCCATATATAAGAATGAAAGGAGAATTTCCAATGGCCCTTTTAGGTGTGATCCGATCTGCCCATAAGGTGATCTTAAGTTGTGTATGCCAAGTCCTCTTATTAGTCTCCATTGTGCACTTAATAATCCTTATGAGGTTTTTGTTGCTAGACTCAGCCAATCCGTTTCCTTGCGGATAGTAATTGGACAAATTTTTGAGGTATACCCCATTTTTAACAGCCCATTCACTCAATTTCATACCAAGAAAATCCAGCGCATTGTCTGAAATGACTGTAAACAGAACACCGAACCTCATCATTATACCCTCCAAAAAATCCAGAACTACCTTTTCATTGCTCTCTTTTAATGCTACCGCCTCTGTCCATCAAGTAAAATAGTTTGTTGTAGTAAGGACCCATTTATGTCTATCACTGGATGGAGGATTAATCATTCCGATGAAGTCCAACCCCCATTGAACAAAGGGTTGATCCACTTGAATTGGATGCAGCGGAAGAGCTGCCAACTTCTGCTTACCTGTGAAAAAGGCACATTCCTTACATTTCCTTACCCAGAGATGGGCATCCTTGAATAAATCTAGCCAATAGTAGCTAGCTCGCATGATCTTGGTAGCTATTGTTCGTGCGGAATAATGTCCTCCAGATAGGCCATTATGAAATTCTTCTAGTATCTTACTTACCTGTTCCGGTCCTACGCACCGAAGGAGAACACCGTTCAAATATTTTTGAAAGAGAATGCTATCTACCAAAACATATGGGATAGATTGAAGATGGAAAGTTCATCTTTGGTTTTTATCCATGTTTTTCCAGATATGCTCCTGAGAAGAGGAAATTCTTCATTTTGGATAACCAGTCAGCTTGATCAACATCCTCATCAATATTTAGGAGTGTCACGTCCTCATTACCTTTTGATTCCATGTCTGCAGAAAGTTGCTGACACAAACCCTTACCTCTGACAAATTTAGTGACTTTGATGTACACGTCATACTCCATTACCTTCGTGATCCATCCAGCACACTTTTCATTCATTTCTTTGTTTAGCAAAAACTCCTTGACACTTGGATGAGACACCATCAGATGAATCTTGTTGTTGGATAACATGTGCTTGAATTTCTTCAAAGCTTGAATAACCGTAAAGACTTGCTTTTCAATGAATGAGTATTTGAACTCATAGTCTTTGAGGGATTGACTGAAGAAAGCAATTGGTTACTCCATCAGGTTGTTGTTTTGTTGGGTGAGGATCCCTGAAATGCTCTCTTGACCTGCAAAAGCATAAAGGATAAAATATTTTTCAAACCTGGGGTTCACCAGTGTGGGAGCTTGAGAAATGGCTGTTTTGATGACTTCGATGATTTCTCTTCCTTCCTTTTTCCATGAGAATGGCATGTTTTTCTTTAGCATGGATGTCAGTGGTTTAACCAATGTCGTGAATTGAGGGATGAATCCCCACATGAATTTTATGGTTCCCAGAAAACTCTGGAGGCCCTTCTTGTGACTTAGGAGAGATAAGGATGTAATCGAATGAATCATGGTTGGATCGATTGATAATCCTTCTACTGAAACAAAATGCCCCAATAATTTTCCCTTGTGCACTGTGACAATACATTTCTTGGGGTTAAGTGAAACCCCAAATTCCCTACACCTTCGGAAAACTTTTCCTTAGATGCGTGATGTGATCTTCTGTATGTTTAGAGTATACAATTATATCATCAAGGTAAACCAAAATAATATCATTGATTAGTCCCTTAAATGCCATCTCCATGGATCTTTGGAAAGTATCCCCTGGCATTGGATAATCTGAATGGCATTTTATTGTAGGCATACGTGCCCCACTTGGTAGTGAAAGCTTTTTTGAATTGGTCTGATTCTTGGACTAGGATTTGATTATAACCCATATATTCATCAAGAAAATAAAATATTTGAGCTACTGCCACCGTTTGAAGGATATGCTCCATCGATGGAAGAGGATAATGGTCTTTTAATGACACATGATTCAAATCCCTGAAATCTACGCATAACCGGATCTCTCCGTTCTTCTTCCTCATGGGCACCAAATTGGCTACCCATGAGGAATGCTTGATGGGAAAAATTATACAGGCCTCGATGAGCTTGGTTAGCTCCTTTCTCATTAGTGGCTCAATTTTGGGATTAATTGGTCTTTGTTTCTGACGAACTAGCTTAGCATTAGGATCCAGTTCGATGGTATGTTGTGCTAGACCTGGATCAAAACCACGCAGATATTTATAGCTCCATGTAAATATTTCATGATGCTCTTGACAAAGTTTGATGAAATATTCTTTCTCCTCAGAAGTACACACTTTTCCGATCTTGAGAAACTTTGCATTTGATACTTCGACTTCCTCAAAATATTCTTCTTTGACCACCATGTTAGGGCTTTGTCTTTTGGCTTGGTCATTTGAATTGAAAATGGATTCCAAAGTGACTAAAACTTTTAGTAACTTGTTGCTTTTCAATTGGATATTTTTCTCACCATATGACTCCTGTAATTTATCTTGATTTTTTGCAGCAAACTCCACTTCTTCTTATAGGAAGAGGACAATTTGTTTGTCACTATCGAACACTTTCCAACTACTCACATTATCAGGGACTACTGGTCGAACCACCATTTTAACAAATTACTGCCCTTCTTTTATGATATCAACTGGTATGTTGTATTGTGAACCAATTGTAGCAAGCCTATCCGCATCTTGATTTTGACCTCTAGGAACTGCATGGATTCCAAAAGCTTCGAAATATTCAATCAGGTCCCAGACTCGGTTCTTGTATGATCTTAAAAGATCATTTTTGGATGCACTACATGCCGAAACTTTATGAAAAACTAACTCATTGTCTCCAAAAATAGTCAGGGCCTTGATTCCCTTCCTTTGGGCTAGCTAGATTCCTTGCACAAGAGCCTCATATTCAGCAACATTGTTAGTGCAACTGAACTGCAACCAGAAAGATGAGAAGTACTTATCTCCCTCTGGAGAAATTAACATAACACCAACACCGGATCCATTCTTACTTCTTGAGCCATCGAAGAACAATTTCCACAGTCCTTTAGAATCACTTGGTGTTTTGACAAGTTGTGGTATGATTGTATCTTCTTCATGGATATAGTAAGTACCTAATCTTGTTTCTTTCAAGACCAGCAAACCAGCTTCTTCTTCTACCAATACATCAGATGTAGGGATTGTACTGATGATCTCTACTTACTTCATCTAGCAAAGTATTAGGGACTTCTTCAACAAGGGTGGTTGGTTCATGATCGACATCTTCCTCTTCTGGATCGCCGATGGTGTAATTTCCATTTATGGGACTAGCAGTGTAGGGTTCTACATGATTATGGTAGATTGGTTCTACCCTTATAGTTACTTTGGTTCCGTATCGAGTCCTGAGAATCATATGTGACCAATCAGCTGATAGGTAACCACCCATCTTGGCGGTGAAATCTCATGATAGGCAGATGGCAAAGAGGGGAGGGAGATCAATGACCGATATGTCTTGGGTGAATGAAAAACTTGGGCATGCATGAATGGTAAGTTGAAGTCCTTTGATAACCCCAACAGTCTTAACAGCTGTGCCATCCAGCTGAACAACCCCTCTTGCAACTGGCACATATTGTATGCCTAGTACATCTGTAATTTGTTTAGGCATGACAGAGCTACTGGCACCAGAATCGATCATGCAATTATGTACCAGGTGGTCGCCAATGATCAGGGAAATGTAGAATGGTGGTGATTTTTTTTTCGTAGGAATGATTTTCCCTTCTGGTTGACAAAAAATTGTAGCAGTTATCACTCCATGGCTTGGTGATCTGCTGGTTGTAGCAAAACTATGTTCAGAGCTTCTCGCAACAGGTTTCTTTGAGAAGGGATCGAGAGTGCGTCCCACATGGTAACGCTCAAGATTGGTTTTCTTCATTTGTTCTACTATGCTGAAGGGAATCACTCCAACTTTGATGACACTTTTTTGGGCATTGGGGTCCTCCTTTGGAAAATGTTTGTTGGGTACCGTGATGCCTGGAGAACCATCTTTCCTTATGGCATGGCTAGCTGGTGTTTCTGGTGATTTCTTTCCCACATTTTTATCAACTACCATTTGTAACCCAGGTTGAGAAGTGGACACTAGATCAGCTTCGGGAGGTTGAGGCTCCATTTCTCTCTTCTTGGAACGAGTGTTTGCTGCCACTGATGAAGAATCTGTATTCAACCCACAAAAATCTTCTGCTTGCCAGTTTAGCAAAGTGGATTCTTCAGGTGCCTGCGGTTGATCTGCTGCTTCTTGCGTAGATGAATTGTTTGTTAACTCTGAAGGGGAAGATACACTTTGAACCATAAGGGCCTGGCTAAGAACCCCATTGGGACAAAGATTTTGATTGTGAGGTTGAGAGCAAGGATAACACCATTCGTAGTCTTGAACTAGATTATTTTGAATAGGTACTATAGCTCTAGATGAGCTAGCTGCAAGAGGGTTCCGAAAGTTCAAGGGCCTGACATTTGTAACTTGACTTGTAGTTTGATTTTGAGGCTGATTGTTCCCTTGAAAAGGAGAACGGTTAGCCTGATACTACTGATTTTGTGGCTGATACAGATGATTGTATTGAAATTGTTGCCTTTTGAGTGCAACGAGCTCATTTCCAAAATTTTGCAGTAGCGACTTGACTTCAAATAGGTCATTTGAAGAGGCAGGGGAAGATTGAGATGGTTTCTTGGAGTCTACTAGAATAGGAGCAATGATAGGTTGATGATTCATAAGATCTTGAGAAAAGGGCATTGGTGGCCATGGAGCTATCTTTCTAGCATGAATCAAAGAATTCTCTGCACTTATGGAAACTTCGTAAGCATCAGGAAGTGTAGTCCCTCCCATGGAATCGATCATAACTACTACATCGCTATTCAAGGCCCACAAATAGTACAAGAATGCATTATGTGGAGAAGGATTTATAAGTGTCAAAATCCTATTCCTAGTCCTATGGAATCGGAAGTTGAAATCACTCATGTATTCTTGGGGAGCTCTCTTCATAGTAGTGAGTTGTTCCAAAAGTGATAGGTGATCACTTTTGTCTTCAAACTATTTACATAGCTTTTCTCCCAACTCGTCCCAAGTGGTTATAGTGCCAACACCTAACCCACGAAACCATTGAAGTGCTTTTCCCTTGAAAGAGGTAGCAAGAAGTCTAACTGCAACATTGTCTTCTGTGATATTATGTACTGCACAGATGCTTGGCTACATCAAAGATATGCTCCACTGGAGTAATGTGAGTTTCCCCCATGTAGAAGGGTAAAATTTTGAGTGCCGCAATAGGTATCGGGTCACGTTGAGCCAACATAAGAGGACTGCTTGCATTGAAAGGGGGAAAAACTTGGTTCCTCACCATAGCAATGAAAGGTTGATTGTTCCTGGGTGGAGGAAACCTTCCGTAAGGAGGAGTCGAATGACCCCTACTAGGTAAATCTATAACTGGGGATGTGGAAATGCCTCTTCTCCTCCTCTTTGGAGGAGACAAGGAAAGTTTGATATGCTGATAGTTTCCTTTCTTTGAAGAAGCTCTTGTCTGAATTCTTCACATAAGTTATCACACTGAGATTTGGAATCCAGAGATATAGAGTTCGCCAGGTACTTTGACTTGTGTAAGTGAGAAGAGAAGTACCAACTCTATCCCACTGGGCGTGCCAAAAACTGTTGTCACCAAATCACTGCACCCTCCGAATGGCCAGGATGTGAATAGGACGTTCGGTGTGATTGGGACACATGGGATCACCTCTCAAGCTGTGGGACTTGGGCTCGAAGTGAACCTCCAGAGAAGGCCGGCTTCCTCTTCCTAAACTAAGTGTTGTACTACTCCTAGTGTAACAAAAATGATTATCTAATCCTATGCTAACATTTTCATGGGGTTTTAGGGAAAGAGATTTATAGAAATGAAACTATACTAGGGATGGTGATGCACCAAATAAAGGGTGTTTCCAGACTCAGGAAGGGTTAATTTGAAGAGGGTGTGTGCACCACAGGTCAACTTCACCTACTGCAACTTAGAGAGGGTACAAGATACCACAAACTAAGAGACATGCGTTCCCTTTGTTAAACCTTATCAGACCAAGAAATATACCAGTTTCCCAGTGAAGAAGGATGAACTCAAGAAGGGTGAACAGACACCACAACTCAACTGCATGCAATACTCCACCACTCGATAAGCACAAAACTCCAAGAACCTGCAATAGAAACTTAAACTTGCACAGTGTACCTGCAAGTATGAGAAAGGCACAAAGAAGCACAGAAGGATGAAAGGACCAAGATTAGTCACAAAACACACACTTTTATTGCTTCAATAACATGCACAATGCATCATACATTCAGAAGAGGCAATAGTTGCCATTACAGTCTTGAAGAGGAAGCTTGAAAGTTCTCTCAACACACAAGAACAACTTGCAGAAGAGAGAGGACTCTTGAAAAGCATACACTCGCCTGAGATATCTAACTGTCCAACTTGTCTGAACTGTTGGAACCCTTTGAAATGAGCTTCCAACTTACATTTATAGAAGAATATGTGAGAAAGAAGAGGAAAGGTCATAATTACATTCCTAAATTGAAGGCCCATGATGTATTTATTACAGTTAGTTGAACCACCTGAGAAGGTTCCATCATGGGTCATTAATTGCCTGATGACCTAGTCTTCTCAATTAATTAAAAGAATATTAAAATAAAATAATAATAAATAATTATTATTAAAATATTTTAGTTAAAATATTAAATTAATTAACATAATGTCGGGACCCCCTGTTGACCCGTTTGACTTGAAGAGGAGGGGGGTCCATGTGGATAGAGTCTGCACATAGCCCAACTCGGTGTTTGAATCCTCTAACTCGGTGTTGCACTCGATTTTGAACCCCACACCAACTCTTTCCTTGCCTTGGAAATCGAGCTCTTTTGCATTGAGTCCTTCGAATGGTGAGCTATCAAACTTGATTCTTATCATTTTCCTTGGTTAACTCGAGGCCATTTATGCATTCCACATTGCCTTTCATGAAACATATGTGAGCTTCCCCATGAAGTCACCGAGCTCCATTGGTTAGTTTTATCCTTTCCGAGTTCCATTTTTCCACGAGCTTGGTTCATTCTCTACATGCTCATCCTCTATAAGCTCGACCGGAGCCAATTTACCCCACCGTCATGGCTTTTTGAACACCTTGTGAGCTAATCAAAATGAACTCAATTCTCCACAACTCGTCTTTCACCAGCTCTTCTCGATGCTCATGCATAGGGTTCCTTGACTGAGTTGTATATCTTCCTCATTAAGCCAAAATGCATGTAGATCCTGTGAACCTGGCCTGACACAAGTTAAGACTCACCTCATGAATGCCACTACTACGGTCTTGCTTCAAACTCCAAATCGAGCCATTCTGAATTACCAAGCCACCTACATGCATCGTGAACATGAAGCTTTAAGCTCGAAATTGAAAACCTCTACAAATACATTAAACTTCGACACCCATGAGCTTAGTCTTTATCTCAACTTGGTACCAACGTTTCCACAATATGAAAAGTTTGACTCTAAATCATACTTCATGGCTTTGTTCTATAATACATTGGTTGTACCCACAGAGGTTAAACAATTCAATGAATTTAAATTATTTCACTCCTGCATGTTGCACCATTTAGAAATGATTTTCGAGCTATGAAAATTGTTAGGGATCACGTCACGTGGCCCTGTCAACACTCAATCGATTGATTTCTCTGTGATAGCTCTAGCTTGACAGATAGAGTTATTTCTTCTTGTTTTGGACCACATATTCACATGCATTCCATGTTCAAACTCCATGAAACAACACCACGAGCTCCCTGAATTATCATTCACGCTTTCCTGAGCCAATTCTTTCCAACTCGGTGAGCTCTACACGAAATCTACTGAGTTGTCCTAGCATCAATATCACCGCCAAGTGTGTCCCCACGAGCTCTTCAACTGACTCGGCCTGGCTTTGTTTTGCATGTCAACCCGAGCACCTGGTTGGCTCAACTCGGACTCTCACATGTCTATGTACCAAGCTCATATTTACCATCTTGCACATCTGAGTTCCTTACTCCCTCGACTGAACTCAGTCACTAGATTGCTTCAATGCAGCTGCGTTGCCCATAACCCAAAGCACTCTATGAGCTCGTGTTAGTGCCACATTCATGCGGTGAACATCAGCTACAAAGCCAACCCCATGATTTGAAGCTCAGACACAAGACATAATGATTACATCATGCCCCTGGCCCTGACAGGCATCTACCGTATTGATATATAAACCTTTTCCTTCATCAGATTTGAGGACAACATCAAACTCTCGGTGCAAACATTTCAGCTGTAGCTTGTAAGGTGTGATAATTCCAATAGAAACCTTTATGCCTGCCAACTTAGTGACTCGTTGAAGATGCTCATATAATTGCAAAGAAAATTGTGCTTCATGAACATTCTGATATGAAACAGATCCACCTCTATGAGATTCACTTCCATGAGTTACATCGTAAAACCAGTAAGGTCTCAATAGAGAATCTTTGTAATAAATTTCATCAGGTCTCCTGGTAACACTCTCACTGTCACTTAATCGATTTTGATAAAAATATCTTGAAGGAAAATCCTGAATTTGAGGATGCATTCGATACTGAACAGATAACAACATAGTTGGACAACCTGCTTGTTGGAAGCACTCAAAAAGGCTTCTACTATACTGCAACATGCCTGCTGCCTGGTTAAATACTGTCAACCGGATGAGATCTCACCATGGTTTCAACAACTCATCACTGTCGGCACATGTTTTTAAGCTCGAAACTGAGAAAATCCCTTTGCTATGAGTTTCACCTTCCATACATCAGATGGCTCACTCACCTAAACTCCTCTGCAACACTTCTCCAGTGATGGGTCATTTCACTCCATTTGATAGTTTGATCATTAGTAAGAAGAGCTTGTTACATTGTTACCGCTATCAGTGAGCAACTCGGTCTGCCTCCTATTCTTCGCCATGCTTCATATTGATGAGCTTGGTATTACCTCCTTACGTCACATGTTGTTTTCCCCATGACCCGCTCCAATTCACAACTGTCCTATTAATCCTCCTGGTGACTCGCACAATGACTCAGACCACTCCAAGCTACGTGGAATTCTCATGACGGATCGCCATCGTATGATCTCCACTTGGCAATTTGATCTGATTTCTCCCATGCTCGGAAGTATCACCATGGTTTACCAACCCAATATTTCCACTTGGGAATGTATTCCCTGAGTTCCCCTATTCATGCCTTAGCGCGGGATTTATATATCTCTTCCGACTACGTTGGGCTTGTCATAGCTCATCGACCCCAAAACTCTCACTTGGCAATGCAGCCTTGGGAACCCGCAGAGTATCTTACCATCGCGGCATACCATGCTAACATCCCCACTTGGCAAGAGGGGAAAGTTTCTCCACCATTCTAATTGTCAGCTCGACTCGATACAACTCGACCTCTATGTATGGTGATCGACTCGTTCCTTTAACTATGACTCACTGTGAACTCGCCATGATTTCTCTTTGTGGGTTATCTTATCAAGACCGGGCTCGGTCATTTATGCTATTGTCTTTATCGAGTCATTAAATCTGAGTTCATATTCCAACGAGGAAGCATCAATCTCTCCATGTTGAATTAAACGAGTCGAGCTCATCATTTCTCTGCCTCAATGAGCCAACCATCGAAACATCCTCCGCTCCTATCGAGATTCCTTTACGACAAGCCAAACTCGGTTACTGAGCTTACATTTCCTACTCATGAACTCGTCTAAGGCTTGTGATCTGAGTTATGACCGAGTTAGGACAAGGCACGAGCTCCTCCGATGACTCATCTCTTTATTCCCGATTTGACACTGTTTAGCTTGACCAAGTGAGATAAGCTTATCGAACTCCTTGATGGCTCGCATACCAAAAAAAATGAGCGATCTCACCTGATTTGCATAACCATTTAGCTCGATCGAGCTATATGAAATATAAACTAGTCTATCACCTTGCTTCATCTTTCAACACTCAGGCCCATATCATGCCGAGTTGACCTCTTAATGCTATGCACTAATCTCTTTATGCGTGGATCGAGCCCACTATGAATAACCTGATCCTTTGACCCCGAGTCACTCGCACCGAGCTATATTCTGAGTTTTCCATTGCGACTCAATTTTGAGCTCTGTTCTGAACTGACCATGGACCGAACTCCCCATTGAGCTCTGCACTGAGTTGGCACTGGGCTACGCATCGAGCTGGCACCGAGTTGAGCCCGAGTTGGGCTAGGTGAGATCACTTATCAATTTATTAATTTTTTAAATTGTTTTATCTCCCTGATGACCAGAAGTGGGTCCTTGGGACCAATGTCGTGATTTGATCATAATAAAGCCCCATTTTCCAATTTTTCCATGTGCGTAAAATTGGATAGGTCCCAAAAATTTGATACCTTGAATGAGTGTGTGCTTGCCATGTGTTCTGCTCCGGTAAAGTCTTTTTTAAAGGCTTGAAGCTTAGTGGAAGGTGCCACTTGTCAGTGCTCCGAGGAAGTCTCCTTTTCATTATTGAAAAGTCCAAGTAAAATATCTAAAGCAAGCGGAGGCCTCCACGTGTCATCTTGGGGCTCTCTTTAAAATGAGACTCAAGGGTCTGGTCCCCGAACATGCGCAGGTTCCTCCATGTTTCTCCAATGGTGCAAATTCAAGATGGTAACCAAAGTCGGAGACCCTAAATGAGCGTAAGCTCACCACATGTGTCCTGTTCTGCCAAATTGTATCGAACTTTGCATAAGAAATTTATCCAAGTCCAGGCCAAGTAGCAGAACCCTCCACGTGTCCTCCCGGCACTACTCGAAGGCAAAGCCCAAAAGTAGATCTTCAAATGAGCATCTATTCCTCCATGTGTCCTAGACTTCCTCAAAAACCTTTTTGAAATTTGTCTAAGTATGGGAAACCCAGTGCAGAAGCCTCCACATGTATCTTTCTTGCCAACCCTCCACGTATCCTCCTAGTGCGTTACTTCAAAGCCAAACCAAAAAGTTGATTCTCAAACAGAGTGTCTTTCCTCCACGTGGGCACATTTTAAAATTTAGGCCTTTTCAGGGAATTTATGAAGTATCCATCCAGATGATCCGCATCCAACCAAGAGGATGACACATGTTTCCCTGTCAACTGCAATGATGAAAATTTAACTAGGACAAACACCCGTCAAACTGTAAAACACAGAGAAATGACCATTTGAGACAGAAAATGAGGTTTTCTTCAAGGACTGAGAATTTAGAACTGTTGCAAGGCTCAAAAATGATCCTCTAGGAACACATCAACTCATTTCTCCTTAAGTACCTAGGTCAAATATGACAGGGAACAGATACATTCTTAACTATGGAGAATGGAGAAAATGGGAAAATGTGAGTTTTGAAGGGATAGAGCACAAGAGACCCAAAATACAGATCTTTTTCAAAGGAAAAAAGGAACCATAGAGACAAATACATGGACCCATGACATGATCGTACGACGTAGGAAGTAGACTAAAAATGGCAATTAAGACCGACCAAGCACCATACGGGGAAGGATAAAATGATAGAGGTCATGAATGAATAATTTTTCAAAGGCACAGAGTGGGGCGAGACCATTTTGAGCACCAACATTTGGCTTCGACTCAGGTATGGGCACTCCCTATGCAAGTTCAACAAAAAAAATAGTATACCAAGTGCCAAAATATCCATTTGGTAGCAGAGTCAGCTTTCCGAGTAGAGAAGACGAATGAATCCATCTCCAAAAACAAACAAAGAAGCCAACAAAACAGGTCACCAAGGACCACAACAAACCAAAACATAAAACATGGAAACAAACAACCAACTATACACTGTACAAGAGGTGTTTACCTTGATTCAGAGGAATCAATCCCAAGAAATTCTTTAGATTCCTACCATTAATAGGAAGTTCAAGAAATTCACCATCTAGATCCTTCAAGATAGAAGGTGTGTTCATCAATTCTAATGTCAATGGAGTAAGGTCCCATCCACAATGAATCATAGCTTGTCATGCTTGCCCTTATCCTCATGCATGCTATCCCATAACAGACACAAGATCCTCCAATATTGAAGGCTCTATGAGTGACCTTCCTGTCAAATAGTTTCTTTAGCTTTTCTCTGAAATTTATATGCCTATAGGGGGTATTCTCTCCTCTCTTCATCAAGCTCGACAATCTGGTTGATGACAGGCATCATGAGGAATCACTTCTTGATCTTCCAGTTGTTGAATGACCTGATAGGAAGCATAATTGCATATGCAGGGGCAGCAGGGCCTGAGTCCCATATACAAACTCAAATAGAATCTTTCTAGTGGCTCTTTTGATAGTGATCCTATCAACCTAGATAAAAAAATTCAACTGTTCACCCCATTTTCTCTTATTCAACTCCAAGGTTCTTCTGTATAATCTTTATCAAATTCCTAATTTTTGGACACATCTTGTCCATTTCCTTGGGGGTTATAATTAGAGGCATATTTCAAATTGATCCCATATCTTTTACACATTGCCACCAGAGGTATAGCCCTGAAACTCATGGCATTATCAGCTATGATTTTGACTCGTACTCAAAACCTGTAAATAATATTGTTTAGCACAAAATACATGACAACTTGGCATGTAGCCTTCTTGGTGGATATTACCTCCACCCACTTGGTAAAGTAATCAGTGGCTACAAGAATCCACTTATGGCTAGTCACTTGAAGGGTCTTAAATCTCACCAATGAAGTCCATTTCCCATTTCCTAAATGGGGCTTCAATTGATACAGGACTACAAATGAAGGGATCCTGAAGCCTTCAGCCTTCCAAAGAAACATTGGCAACTCTCACATTCTGACCAACATGGTTGCACCCTTGAAAAGAGTTGGCCACCAATAACCATCCCTTAGGATCTTATGTGTTATGACTCTTGCAGCAAAATACCCCCAGAAACACCTCCATGGAGATCAGAAATTATTTTTGGGGCTTCATCTTCAGTGATGCATCTAAGGAGGAATCCCTTTAGGTTCTTCCATGGCAGCCCAAAATCAGTAATGACATATTTCTGGGAAGCCAACTTAAGAGTTATTTTTTGGTTCTTATTCAAATGCTTAGGGAAGTTTAAGTTTCTGAGATACAAAATTACAACTACCCTTTCCTCTTCAACCTTATTTACCTCAATGGTCTGCAAGGTGCTCTCAGCTATAAGCTTAGCTAACCCAAAAACTCTCACCAGCTTCATTTTTTGGATGTCCATATCATACTCTTACAACTTTTTCACCCATCCACATCTTCTACTTGAGACTTCCATGTCTAACAAGATGTCTTTTACCATGGTATGGGGAACATAAGCAACAACTTTTGAAATTTAAATGTAAGGTCTGAAAATATTTGTTTCTTTGACCAAGGTAAATGCCTGCTTGTCCATGATGGTGTATTTTAATTCTTCCCCTTGCAGTACCTTACTGAAAAATTTAATTGGCCTCTCAGCCCCTTTGTTATCCTTCTGCAACAGGATATAAGCAATAGTGTTTTTTGAAGCAAAGGAAAAAATTGGAAAGGTTTCTTATAATCTGGAGTTGTCAAAACAGGGGCATGCTTTAATGCCTTTTGAATTCCATTGAAATCTTGGATGGTAGCCTCCTCCCATTTTATGACCTAGTGTTTCTTTAGCATGGATGTGATTGGAATGGTCAGCTCAGTAAATTTTGATATGAATCTTGTAATGAAGTTTATTTTCCCAAAGAACGACTGAATTCCTTTCTTAGTCTTTGAGATTGGGATTTTCTGATGGCCTCTATTCTTTTTGAATCAATCATCACTCCTTCTTGTGACACATGTTAGTGTGAGTTATCCTTTGTGTCCTCTTCTCATGTTGGAGGGTCATCTCACATGGGTAAGGTTTAGGGTTAGGTTTAGGGTTTCATGTTTGTCATGCACTAGGGTTACTTAGCACCCTATGTGTACCCCTTTTCTATTCATTTATGAGTATGCCAAGACACTCTGCTGTCTTTCCTCTATGCAAGCTTTGTTTCTGTTGAGCAAGTTCTTCCATTACTAATTATTTTTTCCTTGCTATCGCTGGAGCTTTCACGATTCTGTTCGAGTGCAACTACTTCGTGGTGCCTCATTTCTGATTCGATTCTCACAAAAAAATTTCATGGTATCAGAGCTACACAACTTGCCATCACACCAAAAGCTCGAACTGATGGTGGAGAGGGATCTCAACGTGTTAATCATCTGCTATCCCAATACCCTCCCACACGATGGAGCCGGGTATACACCCAATCAGGCCCAACGGCATATTAAGATGAAGTGACATCAAGAATTTCCTGGGAGGTCACCCATCCCAGAACTACTCTGGGGCTGGAGTGCTTAACTACCCTATATCAGAGCTACATGACTTGCCTCTATAGATGATATCGCAATTGCATTCTGCTTCTTGCTAGACCAACTAATAGGACCCGAACCAAGAGAGAAACTGTAGCCAGAAGAAGATTTCTGATGATCTAAGTCACCAGCCTAATCAAAATCTGTGAATCCAATCAATTCAATATCAACCCCTCCATGATAGTTTATGCCATCACCATAAGTGCCAAGAACATTGATATCCATATGCAGTTCATACGGGAGCTTATTCATGATGGCATCATCGACATTCAGTACATTCAGATAGCTGATCAGACTGTAGGCTTATTCACCAAGCCTTTCACTGAGATGAATTTTCTTCACTTATTGTCTCTTCTTGGGGTGAGGTCTTCTACAACTTCCCATATTCTTAGGGCTATGTAGCCCTTTTTTTCTTCTTCTTCCTCTTCTAGAAAGATGTGTGTGTTTGTATATGGGCACCTTATCAGACCTTTAGTTGCCGGGCCCCATTGACACATCTTTCTTAGTTGTTTACGAGTGTCTTCCTCTTCCATCTGACTCATCATAGCCACTACCCCATCTTCAATGAAAGGGCGGTGTTAGTGTGAGTTATCCTTTATGTCCTCCTCTCATGTTGGAGGGTCATCTCACATGGCTTAGGTTTAGGGTTTCTTGATGTCATGTCAAACTAGGGGTGTGTCTAAATCTATATGAAACAAGAGTACTTTAACTGATTGAGTAGTTGACTGTAACTATTTTTATAGAGCTTTGTTTCTGTTGGTCAAAACCTTCCATTACAAATCATTTTTTACTATGAAAACTTGCTGGAAATTAAAACACGACTAAAATCTCGCTGAAAGTGAAACTACACCATGGTGCCTCAAAAAGGAAACGACGCTTGCAAACTCTGTTGGACACAATGTGGTCAAACACACTTGTCTGTCTGCACTAGTAAACACTGGCAGATTAAACTTGGGCTTGGGTGACAATTGCAAGAAATATAAAGATTTATCTAAACATCTTTTACAAGTGCAACAAGTGGTACAACATAATCTTAATCTGAGAAGAACTAAAGCTATGCATCAAATTAAGAGACTCTAAGCTAAATTGCAGAAGAAATATAACATACCAAATAAACAAATATCCTAGTACTCTTGGGGGAGAGTGGCTCCAACATTGCATCAGACCAAAGGGAATCATGATTTTAGACAACTTAGTTCTCTCAAGAATTAGTAATGGTTTTCTTGATCCTCTCTGATTCCTTGACCACAACATTCAGTATTACCAGAGAAACGTACCTAGATCTGGAAGACAACTCAAATCTAGTTTCTTTTCTGCAGCATGTGTTCTATATCTAGGTAAATGATATTTATCCTTCTATCTAATGCAGGTCTGCTTTATATACATTCCTTCAATCACACACATAACCCGATATCACCATTCTAATGAAATTGAATCATGCCCAAAATAGATGTTGAGTTACCCATAGTGGAATGATCTTGATGGGCTATAGGATAACTCTTCCTGTATCTACATTCAGAAATATTCTCAGTTCCTATTACATGATTGTAGATGTAAAATTTCCAGATCTGGTTTAAAATAGATAACTCCCATCGTTTTTGCCTGAATGGCTTTGGAGAAGTTCTAGAACTCATAAGGGAATCTCATGTTAAGAACCAAAGGTCCTCTGTGTATGAGTTATGGAGCTATTCCCAGAATAGGTCTCAGAAATGTAAGTCTTGTTAAAATTCCGACAACTAAATTTTTGAATTCTGGATCCTAAATTACTGGAGGTTTCTGCAACTAAGTCTAAATATTCTTTCGAAACTCCTTTGATGACTATGTTGATGGAGTTCTCAAAACTAGCTTAGGAAGTTTCATGCAACTATTAACTGTGTAGGAATCATACGCTATCAAAATTGGACATCATTGAGCATTCCAACCCTACTAGGAATGGTGTCCTCGTTTTTAGCTGGATTATGACCTGCTTTATTAGAAAACTAAAGTTTCCTTCACACACTGTTGCATAGGACCATTGGTTCCCAATCAGTGTTTTAACATTAGGATCATAACTCAATCAAAAGATAAATAGTTACATCCTAACCTTCATATGTGAGCATCAACATCAAAAGTCATGCACAATGCAATAAAAATTAATAGGGAAAGGAGAGTATTGTCAATGAGATCCACCTCATATTATACATTAATTGGACATTTTGTATAGTTGTAAAATCGATCACCCAACACTACAAGCGTATCTACCAAGTCATTGAACATTCTGTCATGATGCACAATGTTGAAGGAGTCAAACATCTCAATGAAGTCCCAAACTACATGCTTGTATTGTTTCAGTTGCTGATTCTTTGTTGACATATAGTAGTTCTTACTTTCTTGACAACTAACTCTATGTCTTCTTTGGACAATGATGCCCTTGACACTATACCTCCAAGAAATTCTTAAACCTAACAACACTACCTCATACTCAGCAATGTTGTTAGTACAATCAAAGTTAAGCTTAAAGGAAAAAACAATCCTTTGCTAGCTTGGATAAATTAGGACAACACCGATACCATTTCAAAATTTGAGGGAAGATCCATCAAACAATAGAGTCCAAGGAGAGCCTGACCTACTCAAGACACTGATACACTCCTCAATCCTATGCTCATTTTCCATCAGAAAATCCAACAAAGTTTTCAGCATCAACATTTGTATACAATACTTCATCAGGATGCATTGTTAGGATCCTCAATAAGGTGCAACATTTTCTTCTCCCCATATAACCTAACAAGGTTATCCTTCAACTAGGATGGTGGAATAAGACATGTTCATTTGGAACACTACTGCCAACACTTTTAACCCACTTTCTTGAAAGCAACATACCCCACTTGGCTAGGCAATCAACTATGACAACATCAATGTTTTAAATTTTTACCTGGGTAGGCTGTAAGTTACACCATCAAACCCTTCACACATCCCACTAGTGGTACTTATCTGGAGTCCTGGTAGTACACTTCCTATATGTTGTTTTTAATTTAATATTCAACTCATTCATGACCTCGAAAGGCATGACATTGCATGATTCCCTTGAGTCAAACATACAATTGTCAAGTAGCCTATCCTTGATGATAAGAGTGGTGAAAAATGAATCCACATTCAGCTGAGAGTCTACCAAATATGTCCCCAAGTAGAAATCAGGTGGTTCGTCTATCTCTTTTGATGCTGTGGTGCTTCTGGTTCTTCAATGACAAGTGGGGTCTGCACAATGTTTATGTTTATGCCTGGGGAAATCTTGCCTTCTTTCAACACTGGGTATTGAAATGCTCTCTTTTAGTGATCAGGAATACTAAGCAACTCAACAATTGGAACAAAGACTTTGATTTGACTCAAAACTTGGGCAACATGTCATATGGGACATTCTTGGGCAAGGCAATATTGGAAGAAAAGCTAACACACTCATTAGGTGGTACAGGACTCTTGATAGCCTGAGCATGAGGAGGGGTGTGATTTTTGTTTAGAACTGCAAGGTTTTTAGTAGGTGCATCTCTCTTAGGAGCCTCTTTAGGAATGTTTGAAAGTAAGGGATTTTTTGGATTGGCTTGAGGCCGCGCCCCTTTGATAGCCTTACTTCTTGTATTATATTCCTTCTATTGAGCTACAACAACATTCATTAATAACTGTCTATCTTCCTCAGAGGAGATTCCTCCATCATACTTATTTATCATTAAATCCCTTAAATATTCAAAGTCATTACTGGGTAATTCAAAAGATTGTACGTTATCTACTTCTAAAGTATGAGAGGGAGGAAGAATAGCCACCCTATGAATGTAATCCCAAAATGTTCCAACATTCTGAGCACTTATTACCTTAGTTGAAGTTGCCCATTGTTGTGAGCTGGTGGAACATCTCATCATGTAAACATCATCATCACTCTTATCATCAGTTGAATTTTCTTCTTGCTGATCTTCTTCACAAGGAGCATGGGGCATTAAACACCTGTCACACCAATCAATGACTTCTGTCTCTTCCACTAGAGTAACTCTGGTAGCCAAAGGATCAGATACCATTCTATTTTCTTTAACTTGGGGTTGTCCATTCCAAATTCTAACAGGTCATTTGCCTCTATCATTAGTTATTTGATGATTTTTAAATATTTCTTGGCCTTGTGCTTGTGTTGTCCTTGTGAACTCTTCTCAACTCCTTTCTCATCTCGGGCTAGCTTATAGGAGATCTCCTTGACATCGCTTGCCAAAGTTTTCACCACTTCTTCCAAATCATCAGCCTTGCTTGTCTGAGGGTTTTTTTTCTAGGTTAACAAGCTCCACAGCACCCCTATTAGAAGGATTTCCTATTGCCTTGATATCATTCTCTATTTGTAGGGTTCTTGTCCCTCATGTAGTAAGTAAGTAGCCTTTATATCAAATGCATCAGTATATTTGATCAAAAATGACTCATCACATGGCCTTACCCTAATAGGAAATCTCCTCAAGGTCTTATTGAACCTTGTATTGAAGTCATGTACTGACTCATTGGGATTATTGTTGATATTTTATAATTCTGACAAAAGAAACCTAGGGTCAGTCCAATCATCATATTGTAATCTTAAAACATTGCTCATCTCATCCTAAGAGTCAATAGAGTTATCTAACAATGCTTTGTACCAGTCCCTTGCATCCTCCTCTAGAGTGTGAACAAACAATTTGATGTATACATCTTTATATTCAATCTCAAATTCTTCCATCATATTGAGGAAGAGATTTAGATGCTGGTCACCAACTATGGCATTGTTTCCCTAAAACTTTGGCATTTTGTTCCTTACATCTTGAGGCACTGCTTTTCGGTAATCAACCATTCCCCACAAATTTATAGGTCCAAAGGTGTTTACAACAAATGGAGGTCTTGGTTGAGCCATATCGATTTGAGGAGGTGATCTTGGAGGGTGACAAACTAATGGGGGACAGAACGTTCTTGGAACACGAGTATAATTTTAAAAATAGATACCCCCCAAAGGCATTGCTTCTTGGAAATCCCTATCAACTTCAAAAAAGATAGGTGCAAAATGTGAAGCAAATCTTTTTAAAATCAAAAAAGGCCCTTCTTCAACTAAAGATTTCAATTCCACAAAGAGGCCACCTGATTCAGAGTCACTTGAATGGCAGCCTTCAATGATGGGCTGATCACTTTCGTCAATAGAGATCCCTTTTCTTGTCTATTTTTCTCCCATAACTCTCCAGGATTTTTCTTCCTTCTGATTTTTTTTTCTTAGCTCTAGAAATAGTGTCCTAGTAGGATCCCTAGCGAGGGAAATACCTTCTCCTTCCAAAATTTTCCTTTAAGGTTTGCAAATGTTAGTAAAAAAATATGTCATTGACAGAGTTTTAAGACACTGGTCCTTATCAAAATAAAATCAACACGGAGTCGCAACTAAGGATTTCCACCTTAGTTGTGCAAATGCACTAAATATGATCTGTAAAGTGTTAGGGTCTGAGTACAAACTGTAATCCCTAGCAATCGCACCATTTATGTTGGTACACAAATTTAACCTCCTTAAGAGACTGAGAAGCATCATGGGTTCGACATGACACTTAGAGGTAGATAGACAATCATGTTAGTCATTTTATAGCCAGGGAATAAACCTATCTGACTTGTTAGCACTCAGGATATGAAGGGGAGTGGGTAGCACATGCAAAAGGATGTGATATGATCCAAACTATTTTAGGTTGTGCCTTCAACCAAGGTAAAAGAACCGATTTTGTAACCTCTGTGTTTGAAAGGAGATACATGTACCTTTCTTTTGCATTAAATTTTATAAAGAAGGCCTTGGGAAAAATATATGATCAAAACACACCAAATCTAAATGTCATGATTTGTCACTTCTAGAATATGGAGATATTCTCACAACAAGGCAAAGGTTATTAAAGACATTTGAGACCCTCATTATTTCTGCATGTTTTGGTAACAGAGATTATGAATTTGTGTACACACATGACAAACATGGGTATTATGGGTAGGATTGGTTATTGTTAAATGAATTTTGGTGGGAGGAGAGACAGGATGGACTTGAATCACCAGATCCTTGAGAGCTTAAGAAGAATAGAAAGATTCAATTAAAAAAAATGCCACAAAAGTTAAATTGTTTCTTCAACTATAATATGTGCTTCAATGGAGGCCCTGATCATCACTCTTTCACACAACCTGTGGGATTCTGTCATGAAGGCTTGAGTAAGAGGACCCAATAAAGCACCAAGATTTAAACCAAGTCATGCTTGAGGTACACCCAGATGCTTACAGATAATCTCTATCAACAAAATGAAATAAAAGTTATTGTAAACCGTTTATCCCCACTCCCAGATGAAGGATCTTCTAAGAAATGAAATTTCATATGCGACTAAACTATCACAAGGAATGAGACATATCTCATTGGACCCTATTTTGGTATAAGATTACAATAAAAACAAGAAAAACGACTTGTATGCATTTAGAGATGAAATAAATATACTTTACTCAAGATTAACATAGAATAACTCAATGTTTGATCAAATTTATTAGTAAGGGAAAGTTTCTAGAACAATATCAAATCTTGTCAATGGCTGTAAAATTGTAACCACCTTGACATGATAAAATTTGAAACAAATAGAGATATAAAGGATTCTCTAGATGGCTTCTAAAAATGGATGGGCTATGTAAAGCTTTTTCTGCTGGTGAAAATCAGGCCTGATCTTTCCAAAAACTCCCCAACCATTTACACAATGAATTTTTTCCCTTTACAACATTTCCAATAGAGCCCCTTCCTCGTAAAAGACAAAAAATTTAAATGCACCAGTGCTTGTCATGATTCTTTCATGATTTTTAGAATCAGATCTACAAAAGTCTCTAGGTGCTTGAGGGAAAATATCTTTGATTTCTTCCCACATTCAACTCCTTTCTCAGGAAAAACACACCTCCATCCATTCACCAACCACTTCCACCCCATATCAATCAAATCTGGCCCCTTGCATGCTTAGAAGAAGAAAAACAAAAAACCAGATCAAGCTTGAGAGTAAGACAATGTTAATGGCGAAAGATGTTTCCACATCTCTCCACCAAACTTTAGATATCAAAATTAACTCGCTCCTCTATTTGGCATGTAGAAAATAGAAAGAAATCATCAAATACTTGCACTCTCAAGAGTTTTACGGAAAAAATGGGGGGAAAATTAGATTTAGATGCTCATCAGCCACTAATATTTGGTTTTAAATGTGGTTCGTCCATGTGGAAGATGCAAAAACAATCTTTGGGGCTTCCTTTGACCTTTTCTGACCCTTTTGAAAAAAATGGAAAAATTTCCCATTTTGCTTCACACCTCCACTTCTGAAAAATGGGCTTCACACGTGTCTTGAGGTGGGTCCCAAAGGAAACATGAAAAAATTCTGCCATTTGAGTCTCTTTTGGAAAAAAGGAAAATTTTCCAAGTTTTCCCCATAGCTTCGCCCTTCCACTTCAAGTCCCTAATGTGGGTCCTAGTGGAACCCCGGGTCCTTTTATGACTTTAAATCATTTTCCCTCAAAGGGAAAACTTTTCACTTTTCCTTCAAAGGGAAAACTTTTCACTTTTCCTTCAAAATCCCGCATGTCCACCATTGACCAGGGAAAAACAGTGACTATTTCCCATCAGGCTTGCGGGCCATTTTGATATTTTAACCTTTATGAGGCAAAGAGGCAAAAAGTTTTTAAGTTACCTCCAATGGTCAAATTCCTCGCCCCTTATGACTTTTCAAATTACCACGTGTCACAATGGCACACCTTGAGGCTGGTCCAAAAATTTGAAACCTTCAATGAGCATGGGCTCGCCACATGTCCTGTTCCGACAAGGCTTTCGTGAATGCTTGAATCTTAGCGGAAGGTGCCACTTGTCATGCTCTGAGAAAGTCTCCTTTTGGCCATTGAAAATTATAAGTAAAATACAAAGTGAGCAGAGGCCTCCACATGTCATCCTAGCACTTCTTTAGAATGAAACTTAAGGGCCAGTCCCCGAACATGTGTGGTTTCTCCACGTGTCTCCATGGCACAACTTCAAGATGGTGTCCAAATCAGAGACCCTAAAGAGAACAAGCTTGCCACATGTCTTGTTATGCCAAAATACTCCAATAGCATAAAAAAATTTCAAGGTCTGGGCCAAGCAGTGGAAGCCTCCACATATCCTCCCTACACTACGCCAAGGAAAATCTGAAAAGAAGATCTTCAAATGAGCGTCGTTCCTCCACGTGTCCTGCACTTCCCAAAAAAATTTGTGAAATTTTTCTAAGTATGGGAAATCCAGTGGAAGCCTCCATGTGTATCCTTCAGTGCAACCTTTTAGGGGGTGAATCCAAAAGTAGGTGCTACTTCAAACATGCGCCATCTCTCCACGTTAATTCTCAAATGCGGTGCATTCCTCCGCGTTGACATCATTTCTGATGTTGAGGCCAAATTATAGATAAGAGAAGAAGGGAGGGTGCAAATCCAAACTGCGTCCAACCTTAAGAAAAACTGCCCCCCCCCCCCCCCCCCACAATATGTAGCAAGAATGGGAGAATTTGACTGAGAGAAGAATTTGAAATGCCTGCATGCAACCACCCTAAAACATAGCATTAAATGACCATCTGAGCCTGAACAGTGATTTTGGGTTCAAGGATAGAGATTTTACAAACCTATTCAACCCCCATATACTATGCCTTGTTGGGCAAGAAGGATGCCCATACCTTCATTTCATTTTGGTAAGTGAGAATCCTAGACACACTAAAAAATGGTAAGGACATGTATTTCTTCATTGTTTAATAACTTGAGTCTCACTAATTTTAAAAAATGGCGGACTATTGTCAGTTGAGTAGAAGACACCTGGGAGATTTCAAAAAATAGAGATTTTCTTATGCAGGAATCCAAGCTCCCAGTCAAAATTTATGGAGCATCTGAAGGACCGATGAGTGATCTATGACCTACCAATATATTCAAATGGGCTAGTGATCTTCCTTTTTCAGACTGTCCAAACACAGCTCCACCTTTGAAGTCTGATTTTTGGACTTTCAAGACTTCTTGATTCTCCATAAATAGATCAAGGGCTCAAATGAGGCTTACTTGACAATTTTCTCGCACCTGTTTAACTTTATTCGCTCGATTCCAAAATGTAAGCCTCCATGACTGAATCAACTCCTCCATTTGAGTCTGCGTGCAAGTTCTTGTCTTGTTAAAAATTTTTCAAACCGAAGCTCTTGGAACCAAATTGGACTAACGTAAACACTATTATTAGATGGCCTGAATGAGAAGTGCCTATTGGTGGCATTCTCTTTCAAATTCGGAAAGTGTCATCATAATTTGGGATGCTTTCTCCGATGAGAGAGTCCCCTAAGATCCCTGAGATAAGTCAATAATGTCTATAACTTCAATGATTGAGATCGCAAGCTCCGTGGAACTCTTCATTAGAGGTATTCATTTGAATGATACAAATCTACATAATTACCCTTTACAAAATATTTTATCAATTTGAAGATCCAGTTGATGGAGAGTTAAAAATTTTGGAGATTCATTGGAAATTGAAAGTTTTGTCAAAATATTTTATCTTTGATGGACAGTATATCATTGTCAAGAATATCGTTGAATGAATAGAAATATTTGTACCATACACATGCAAATATACTTATAGTAGTCGAGTGGAAGACTACACTAAATGTCTTGAGTTAGCAAGTTTGATGTATAACACATAAGTATTACATTTTGCAGTGGAAATGTTGATTCTTTCAGGCTATTTTTTCTAGGTGGATAAAATAAAATGTTAACCAAGAAAATTAATTTCATTTCTTATATGTGATATCTTTACTTATTTGACCATTAGACAATACTACAAAGTGAAGGGCAAGGGTGACATAAATTTTTCTAATTCAAGGGATAAATCTTAGAAGTTTTGGTTTAAATCCATTTACATTTGCAATTTTATCCATTCTATTCTTTGTTTGGTCTATATCAGTGTTAGTAATTGAATTTGAAATAGTGTTAAGTACAATCTCAAGGTGACAAGATATACTTGTTTTTAAGTAGAATGAAACTGGAAGCCTTTTAATTTTCAAGGTACAATGATTCAGAAGTAAAAATGATGAATCAATGATTATGTCATCATGATAACAAATTACTAATTACCTTTAGAAATTTAGGGGAACCAATTCTAAATTTCATTTTCTTAACTCAAGCTCTTAAAACACGTCATTTTTTTCAATAATATTATTTGCAGAAAGGATGTGAAGAACTTGAGGTCTTTTCCACACCTCTCATACCCCAATTAATGCATCATTGCATTCTAAAAAGAGGACAATAAAGGCCAATAGGAAATATTAACATATGAATCCTTTAGTGTTACAAGGTTAGATATAGGGTCAAAATGCATTATGAATTATAACTATTTTTTTAATGTCATCATGTTTCCAAATATTGCGATTACATTTTACAAGACTTTTTATATCTAAGGTAGGAAATTAATTGAGTGGAAGTCATCAATAAGTTTGCATGTTAATGAAATATGAGCATGTGTGGTTAGATAAAATAACCTTGATGATGAAAGTGAAACAATGAGGACATGTCATTATCACCACAAATATTCAATCATACATAAAAATTGCATCTTATGCAACAAGTTTCCGTAATTAAGTACATTTGAGGTTTTGTGAAATCAAGTAGTAGAAAAAGAATATTTGCTTTAATTATCCATGGTTCTAACTATTTAGTTTGTTTAAATGGACGTTATAGAATTTAGATGGAATGATATATGTTTCCTAAATAATTTTCAACAAAATATGTGGTAGAAAGTGACCTTGTCCCACAATATCTTATCTTACAACATGTCAAGGTTTCAAGCATAATTAAATGTTAAATTAGCCAAATAAACAAAATCATGAATTAAATGCTTTAAAGTAAATATTTTGGAACCATGTTCTAACATCTATCAAAAGTTTGTTCTCATGGCGAAGGTCTTGAGAGAGGCCCATGTCTATCAGTAAACGATAAAATGTAGTATGGAAGTGCTAAGAAGTATTGTCATCATATTTGACATAAGCCCCTAACCTATTGGCTATGACTTCAAAAGAAATGTAAATTCCAGAGTTGAATGGAGAAGCCTAGGAGTCTAACCCAAATGGGTTGAGAATGAAAGGATGTTTTTGAAGAATCAAAGGCATGGTATCAAGGTTTGACGATGAGACCATACTCCTCCCAAACCCATTATTTGTTATCTATTATGTACAAGACCCTATCTTCACAAGATACGAAAATAAAAATGAAGAAATATCTAGGTCAAAAGAATAGATCCACTAGAGGAGGAAATATGACTTTGATTTTTGGACTCCATCTATGGGTTATCCATTTGTTTAACTCGGAAATAATTGGTGATAAATATCTCGAAGCGACATATGATGGTTGTTCTGGAATTCTTTTCCTCAGATTCACACACCATGTTTAGCATTCCTTGTCGAAAACAAGAGAAAGGGAAGTGTCAGGCCAGAGCAGGGGCCCTTTGAGAAAATAATTTAGTATCTCTGGAAAAATACTTACCCGTGCCACCTCACAAGGTTTCCACTAAAAATCTTCACAAGAAATTTCTTCCCAGTCTGAAGTAAGACCCGCCTCCACCACCGTAGAAGAAATAAGACCGATTTATAAAATCAAACAGTATCCGCCACTTGAAGATGCTCCAACTGTTGAAGGCAACCCTATTTCCTTCTACAGTAGAACCATAATCCCAATGTCCCCCATTCTGATATTGGGGTTTGTATTTTCTTGACTACTGAACCACAAAATAGGTCGACTTAGAATTTAGAAGGGTTGTCCCAAGAGAATGCATTTGATCCAAGGCCCTACCTCCCTTAGTCATCCTATCGTCGCCTCTATGAAAGATAGCCACTTAAGGTTTTTTTTGAATTTCACTTGGGGCTCGAAATGCGAATTAGGTTTTGATGAATATTTTAACATTGGTTGTTACTATTTACAATTTATAAACTACACTTCAATGATATAGAATTGCAATGTAAATTACAAACGTGCATGATATTTTTGATCTAAGGGGAATAATTGCATATGTTTAACGCATACACATAAAAAACTACAATGGGAAATGAATAAAATCAAGCATTAGGGAGATTGCATAAATGGAAGACTAATTACAAATATTGAAGACCTGAATATCAAAACTTAGACTTCTCATGAATAAACAACAAATCACACATGGTGAAAAAATATGGATGAGTTTGTAATATAAATAGTACGACATGATTGCATGAAATGAGGAACAAATATGTAATGATTCAAAATGATATTACCATATCTAGAAGGTGATTATGAATTTCACACTAATATGTATACAATTATTTCATTCATCATTAAAACAACTAAATAGATAATGGGAAATTTTAAAGTGGTCTTATTACAGTAATGAAGTTATTGATAGAGAGAAATTGTAAATGTTCTCTCAGAGCTATAAAAAAATATAGGTAATCCCCTAATTTTAAACAACATTTTTCGCACTTGATTATAACAAGTAAAATGGATGATTTTATACTTAAATAGTACAAGATGATTGCATGAAATAAGGAACAAATATTTATATTGATTCAAAATAATATTTCCATATGTAGAAATGAGTATGGAATTTCACACTAGTATGTATACATTTCATATGTCATTATAACAACTAAAAATATAATTTCCTTCTAAAGTGGTATTATTAGAATAATGAAAATATTGAGAGAGATAAATTGTACATATTCTCCTTGAACAATCAATAAATATTTTAAAATTATGGGTAATCCCTTGATTTTATAACTCTTCTATATATGAGAAAACTTAATTCATACCATAGGAATGTATTTATAAAATATAATTATACTCAACATTACATATAGGATAATTAAGTCCTACAAATAAAGATACGAGATTATCACAAGTAACCACCCAATCCATTAATCTACTAATGATTACTTATTTATATAATCCAATTGCACACTCATATATCACAAAAATAACCTATACTATACCTAGTAAGTAATGCTTGCTACTTACTTAATGTGATCACTGTTATCCAAAATTCACCCCTCAAGGTAATTTTGATAACATGCATCAAATTTTTTAGTCCCAAGAAATTATATTGATTCAAGGCAAAAAATCATGTTTCTAGGGTCCCCTCGGGTTCTTTCTAACTCTTCTGTCCAAGAAGAAAACCTAGCAAGTTTCTAAAAATGTCAAAAAATTGCAAAAAAACAAGCTCGGGCCAGGAAAAATCATGAAAAATGGCTAAGTCCTAGTCCTCGCAATAGTTGGGACATATGGGACATCTGGGCGCGAACCGGCCGAAAGGCCGCCAGGTGCTCTACGCAGCATTTGGGACATCCGGGCCAAAGGGACGCGCGGGATGCGGAAATCCGAACTGGCCAAAAAGTGGAAAAAATTGACTAAATGTTGAAACAGGCAGTCTGGGACATCTGGGTAATTAGTACGCGGTCCCGCTTGGTCGGCCGAAATGACTTAAGGCAGCCCAGAACAGTTGGGCTGAAGGTACGTGAAGTACGCGAACCGGCGGATCGGCCAAAATGAGAACTTTTGCACCGGGACGTGAGCGGGACAAGAGTACGCGAACCGGCCGAATGTGGAGTGAATCGGAAGGAATTTATCCCAAACAGTCCAGGACAAGCGGGACAAGAGTACGCGATGGACGCGAACCGGCCGGTTCGACCGAAACAGGGGACTTTCATACTGGGACATCCGGGCCAAAGGGACGCGTGGGACGCGAAAAGCCGAAGCGGCCGACAGCAAGAGAAGAAAAGTCAACGTTTGGACCGTGAAACTTCAAACGACCATAACTTTTGACTCCGAGCTCCAATCACAAAATTGGACTTTTTAATGAGGGTAGATATATTTAAATAAAAGAAACATATTCGGCTCCAGTCAGTCAATGCTCATTCCCGTCAAATGACAGAAAACGCCTGCCAGACCCAAAATAGCTGCCCGCACTCAGAAGGCCATAACTTTTGCATTTCTTCAACGAAATCGCACAAAGTTGGTACCGTTGGAATCGTGGTTCCGAGTCCTGCGCATAAAATCAAGAAATTCTGGATTTGATGAGATATTGATCAAGATTTTTAACAAAACGTGGCCGGGTTCAGAACAATGTTTTATTTGGTAGCTGGGAGTGCAATTAAGAGGCATGGTCATCATTCTTTCTCTGCTGCAGCACATGGGACAGTATGGGGAGCCTTTTGAAAGTAATATATAATCATTTCACTCAATTTAATGCCTCTTACAGGTGGTTGAAGGACAGATTTCGGGATTTTCATTTTCCCTTCTCTTCCCCTTCTCATTTTTTCTATAAATTGGAGTGTTGGGCTCATTGTAAAAGGGGGAGAGTTTTATCATAGCAAAGCTCTATCAAAATTACTTTGTGAACCCAATGTGCTGTAGGCCCTTGTATTTGAATCCTTGCATGGTGATCCAGGCCCTTATCTTGTGATAGATTGAACTGTGCATATCATGAAGCAATAAAATATCAGTTTGTGGATGTATCTTCCCCTACTGTGTTTTCTTGCATTCTTCTTGCCCCTTTAATCTTTTTACAAGAATATTGTGTCTATTATTATGTTCTTTCAGGGATTCATTATCATTGTGTATGGTTGGAATATTGTTGTGAATGCATTTTGCTAGATTATGGAGAACTGTCATCACCTCTTCTAGTGTGCACTTTGCCTCTGTATTTCACACATTTAGAGACTACTCTCACACCCTCCTTTTCTGGTGTATCACCGCTTTAGTGTAGGCTTTCATTTTATGCATTCTCTCTCCCTGGTCCCTTGGAAATTTAGATTAGAATAGTTAGTCTTCATCCTGCATTAGAGTAGATTGTGGTAGGTAGTTTAGGAGCAAGAACCAGCTTTCTCTGGAGGTCTATCTCCAGTAGAAAGTCCCACAACTTGGATATAGTACCCATGTTATCCAATCACACCGTGAGTTCAAGTATATGCACTTGTATAAACACATGGGTGCTGTGATTCGGCACATCTGGCGACTCCAAAAGAGGCATAATCCACTGGTTTCTGCAGTCCAAGCCTGGCAAATTTATGAGAAGAATACAGACCAGGTCAAGAACTAGGGAGGAAGGATTGTTTGTTTATCTACATCGTATCTCTAGGCAGAGAAAGAAGGGGAAGAAGAGCTCAAAGATCTGCGTCTCCACCTAATAGAACTTTGTCTACACCTCCACCTGGTAGACCTTTTTTCTCGCATCAACAAGGGTTCTCAGGCCAATCAGAATGGCGCAACCACTAAATCCCTTTGTCAATTTCACTGGCAGCAGCCCACTTGCCCTCAATGCACAGAATCCAGTTCCAATTGCAGCATTGAAGAACATTCCATTTTTCACTGGAGAAAATCATACCACTCCTGGTGATCATGTCAAAGACATTGCTAACGTCTGTGTAATCCATGAGATAAATGAAATGAACGTGGCTGTCAAACTACTGGCATCATCGTTCAAAGGGAAGGCATTGCAATGGTTCAGGAGCCTTGAAGCTGGTTCTATCACAAATTGGAATCAGTTATGCATAGTTCTCCATGAGATAAACACTGCAAATAAAGCGAGCCCCCAGAGAGCTAACTGACTTCAATTCAGATTTCAAAAGGTCTTGGGATAGATTCCAGCGGCAGTCAGGCCAAACAGCGAACGGGGCCACAGATGCTGCTATTACTCTCTTTAAAGCTTAGCACCCCCCCTGTCCCCTCCCCGCATATTCTATGTTTGTTTTTGTTTAATTCAAATATATGGGAGGCACAACCGTACCTGTGCTTATAGCATTGCCATAGAGCTGAACTGTCGTATCCAAGCTGGTTATAATGCTTCCGAGGCCTCCAAGGCCATTTTATATCCTAGTTTTAGAGAGCCCAAGTAATCGTCCAGCACCTGTTTAGCTCCTATTCCCCACTCCTAGAAATCAAAGTTCCAATTGATGAAACTTCTACTCATCCTCTAGTGCTTCAAATGACCTCCAAGAGGTCATAAAACATTGCACATTTGGGGAAATGAGCTGGTTACTATTCCAAAAAGACCAGCAAGCTCAAAAGCGCCTAGACGTATTCAACCCTCAAAGCTCAACTAACAGGCCAACATATCAGACCTCAAGACCCCAATCCAGATGCAAATCAGAATCAAGCTAAGGCCTCCTACAACTGACCATTTAAGCCGATAGTCCCAATGTTACTCTGAATTCCAGAGCTTTGTGCCAGTCCAAAATAATATGGGGCCCAAGAATATGATTGGTGTCTCCCGGCAGTCCGCCACATCACCAATCAATGATGCTTTACCGGTGCTTTAAAATCAGGCCTGATGGTTGGCAAAAAACCATTGGTGGGCCGCACGAGTCCAGCACGAAGGAGATCAGCAGCAGGAAGCATTATCAACCAAGGACATACCGAACGAAAACTAATCTTGTACAATTGGCAGGCTGAAGATTTCTGTGGGTATGAATCAAAAACCTCTTCAAAGTGTTGCAGCCCAACAAAAGGTCCACAAACAAAAACCGGAGAAAAGGCAGGAATTTGGGTGGAAGAAACAGCCATAAGATAACAGCCATTGGCTTCAAGTAATCCACAACCTTCTACACTCCACAAAACCGCGCTGGCGAGAAACGTAGTTCCAAACCTGCACGGAGCATCCAAACCAAGCTCCTAAACCAAACTCAGCTGTAGTGCTGCGCTCATTTGGCAAAGGAAGAACGTGGCAAGCCAAGGGAAAAGCAGAGGGCTTTACTTCGTCTCCCTTCAGTATAATTGAATAAGATGGTGATGAAGAAGACAAATGAACATATCATGTGCGGAATCACTATCTATCCAGACGAGGATTTGATACCAAGCTGCCATGAAGGACTGGTCATCTCCAAGATCAGGCAGGTCATAAGGAGTTGGTACGAGAGTGGAGTAGAAAGAGTGAAACGGTAAGGAAACAACATTCGGCCCAAGCATGAAGGAACATCATGCCGAGGACGGCAAGGGTTTAAAATGTTGAAAGGCCCCCTCCATTTATTGTTTCAATGATCGTAGGAGATGGAGATAAGTTGGTTGATAATTGATGATCGAATTCGGGAGCAAGCAGGCTCAGTCATGCCAAAACAGATAAGTGATCAGTATGGACTCCAATATGAACCCATTCTCCAAGGGGTGTTACTGCAATTAGAAGGGACAGCAGTGACAACGGTTGGAATAATCAAAGGTTGAGCCTTCACACTGCACGCATGTCCAACGTACGTGTACCAGATTGTGTCGGTCATAGATCTGCCACCCACTTGCATTGTGCTTGTAAGAGACTTCATGCTAAATTGGAGGCATCTTTCGGCGGATTGGTTCACACATGTTGTTAGAACAAGATATGGAACCAAAGCCACACCAGGGTCTGAACCTATTTACAAACTTCCATATGAGACCACACTCCAAGCCAAAATTCATACCAACTGTTCAGCGTTTGATCAAGAAGATTATCCAAGCCCACTGATTGAAGCTGACACCAAGGTTGAAGCATCTAGATTTGACTTTGATGAATGGGAAAGCAAAGGTGCATGCAGTTTGATCCCTATCAAGAAATAGAAGAATCTGGACCTGGGAGTCTATTGTTTACATGAAGAGAATTCAACCTCCCCAGCATCACCAAGCCAGATCATAAAGACATGAATGAGTATGCAATTGTTCTTGAGGGTAAGGGTAGACAAGGTGCAGGAGGAGCTATGCTCATTTCACCGCAAGGTATAAGGTATTACTCAGCCTTCCGTTTCCAGTTTTCCTGTTCAAACAACACAGCTGGAGTATGAAGCCTAATTCATGGACTGAACTGGGCAAGAAGAAAGGCATCAGGATTTACAAGTCTTGGGATGGGAGCTGATCGTTAAAACCAAGTCAAAGGAAAAAATGCATGCAAAAAATGATTGTTGAAGAAACTACAAAAATCGGGTATGGGATCTTATGAAGATTTTCGAAGGGCTTTTAGCATCATTTCCATCCCAAGAAAAAGAATGAAGCCGCTGACAGACTGGCAGCAATGGGGCTGCGTTGATGTGTAGAAAGTATCAAAGTGCAGAAAAAAACTCAGCCTTCATATCAAAGTGGTCGTGAGACAAGCTGTTCCAGCTAACAAACAAGTTGCAATCTCGAGAATGATCAGCAGATTGTGAAGTTAATGCCAAGAGGAAGTGGTTCTCAATGAGAATTCAAGACAAGCGCGCAGCAGTATGGGGGGGGGGGGACCAAGTGGTGCAGTCAGGACTAACAAATTGCCAAAAGCCTCATAACCTTGGAGTCAAATCTCAACCCGAATGATCAGTGCCGAAAGGAGAAAGCGAGAATTCAAGTAAGGGGTGCAGATTACAGAGCCTATTTTAGTGGATGAAGGACAACGACATTGCAAAGTGGCAACGAAGTACCCACAGAGAAATTTGATTTTGTTCAGCTTTGTCAAAATTCCCAGATGTCTTTGTTGGACTTACAAAGATTAAGAGGTTCAACCAAGTTGGCACAACATACATTGAGTTGATACGGAATTTAAGCATGTTAGGCAAAAGCAAAGGCAGTAAATCCTCATATTGAGACCTCTCATGGGAAAGAGTTAAGCAAGCTCATTGAGGCTAGTATCATCTTCCATCAAAACACCTCAAGTTGGGTTGGCAATCTTTTTTTGGTGCGGTAAGAAAGAGAAACGGCGAAAATAAGATGTGTGTGGACTTTCGCCGATCTAATAGAGCATCATCACAAGAATTCATTATCCGCTTCCATCAATGGAAACAAATAGTGCAGGTTGTAGCTGGTTCAGAAAGGTTTTATTTTACTAGATGGATATTAAGGTTATTAATCAGATAAATGGTAAAGGAAGACAGGCAATTAAAGACCGCGTTCACTACAAAATGGGGCACGTATGCTTACAAAAGAGGCCCCTTGACTGTCAAATGCCGGAGCAACATTTCGCAAGCTATTGGAATATGGCGTTCAAAGGCTGGAATCAACACGATAGTGCTGGTATAACCTAGATGATATCACTGTCTTCTCAAAGAATGCAGCAACCATCTCTTTCACCTTCAGACAAGTATTCAGAGGTGTAGAAGGTTGGGAAGTGTCATTAAATCCAAGAAGTGTGACTGGCACACGAAGGACAAACTGTGGCCACATTGTCTTAAGGAAGGTGCTAACAATTGATCCGAGAGGGTTGAAGCCATCGGAACGCTTCCATTACCACACCACAAGAAATCTCTCCAAAGCTTCTTAGGAAGGATTACACACTTTGTCGCAGATTTGTGCCTAATTTTGCCACTCTTTGAAGCCTCTAACTATGATGTGGAAGAAGAGTCATGGCATTCAAAGGACAGCGGAAGCCAAAGAGGAGTTTTGAAAAATCAAGCATGAAATATCACAAGCTCCAACTCTATCAAACCCGTGGAAAGATTCTCAAAGGCTTCATGTTGGATGCATTTTGGAGGATCAGATACAATCTCAGCCTCTTGACAACTAGTCTGAATAGAGAAGGTTCAGAACAGCCCATGCATTCTTCAGCCAAACCTTGAAGATTTACGACATAAGTATCTTCATCGAAAAGCATGTCCCTTGTTGTCATCAGGAGCTTGAAAAGTTCATTACATTTTGTCTCAAACAATAAGATTCAACTGCTGGTTTCTCAATGCTGCCGTCACGGACTTCTCCTAAACAAGGATTAAATGAGAACGAGGCAGGTTGGATCCCTCGGGTGAATGGAATACTGATATTGAAATCAAAGTGAACCAAGCTAGTTCTGGCTAGGCTTGTGTGAGCAGCTCGCTTCCAAACAACCAGACGAGTCAAAAGTGAAGGAGGATGTTGGTTTGCTACTACAGAATGATCAAGAACAACCAGCTGATATTCAAACCCATTCCATGTTGGACTCAAGACCTTATGCCTTATCCGTCCAAACAGCTTGTGCACCCGAAGTGCGCAAAGCAAAGAGGAATCTTCCGATTACAAGCCCTTCCATATGTGCTTTTTGATGATTGTTTGTTTAAAAAGGACATCAATGTGTGTCTAAGTAAGGATGCCTTGGAACAGATCAAGTTGATAAGATCTTACACGAGTTCCATGCCATGGAATCAGGAGGCCACTTTGCTCCGCGAGTGACAGCTCTCAAAATCATTAAGGCTGTTACCTATTGGCCTACGTGTTCATGATTGCTAACTCATGGGTCAAGAAAATGCAAAGAAATTTGCATATCTTCACATGGAAAGACAAAGGTAGCAGGCGCTGGCCCTTCGTCCATTTCATCATCAGCCATTCATCGCAATGGGGAATTGGACTTCACTTGGGGTATCAACCCAATCATCCAGGCCACAAGTGGATTTTAACAGCAACAGACTATTTCACAATTGGACTGAAGCATGTGGCACTCAAGGAGGTAAATGAATCTAATATCTTGGGATTTCTATGAAGGGATAGTCACGAGTTTGGTCGCCCCTGCCACTATCATATCAGTTACGACCTTAATTGAAATGCAAGAGAGTAGCACGAGAGGGGGAGGTCTCCCTTCATTTTCATTCCTTCGGCACAAGATTCACTGAATGGGCTGTCAAGAATTGGTGTGTACTTCTCAGCACTTCATCGAACTATTACCCTCAAGTAAATGGCCAAGCCGAGTCTACGAACAAGAATCTACTAAGAATCCTCAGGGGGACTCTTGAGATAGGCAAGCGACTCTTGGCACCAAAGCTTCAATCATCCCTATTCTGATATTATCACAACCCACGAGATCTAACAGGAAGCTCTCCATAATCAAGCTGTGTACGGGAAGAAGCATTCTACATATATCCTTGAGTTGCCATGCACGGAACTCATGAAACAGTTGAGCTGGCTGAGTTGTGAACTATGGAAATCAGTATGCATAGCTGATGAATTAGAAGAGACAAGGGAGCACGCAATACAAACCATAAGAAAAGGATAAAGCATTGTCCAAAGAAGTTTTGACAAGAAATCTAAGGCCAGAGCCTACAAACTGGAGAGTGGTAACTGAGTGGTATGCTGATCGGGCAAAACCAGGAAAGCACCTCCAATTTGAATGCCATCTGGAGTGGCCCGTACATGATCATCGAATGCACAGGTAGAAATGGCTGTTCCGACTGGCTAATTGGGTGGTGAAGAATTGCAGATCCCGGTCAATGGGATCTATCTCAAAACGATGCTACTTAGAAAGAAGATTTTCACCTTGTAAATAATTAGATTTTAGAATTTCCATTCCTCTAAGTGCTTATGCACATTGTACTCCTGCTGTTAGCGTAGTTTTTTATTCCCTAAGTGCTTGTGCACATGTCCTAGTTGCTTCTAGTAATGGGTCATGTTTGTAGTTCATCAGCTCTTGGAAAAGAATTTTGCACGCATGAGAAAACCAGCTCGACCGACATGATTCAATGGCTCCAAGACACAGGTTTTCAAATTCAGTCAGCTTAGAGGTTATCAAACGACTCCATGCCCACTGGATTGGCTTAAGCAGCTGGCCGTTCTTCAGCTGGCAGGCAGATTACCCCGCTAAGTACGCACAAATTGTTGTATCCAAAATCCACCCCCAAGGTAATTTTGATAACATGCACAAAGTCTTTAGTCCCCACAAGCAATTATATGATTTCAGGGCGAAAAGTCATGTTTCTAGGGTCCCGGTCATATTTTTCTAACTCCCCGTCCCCCCAAGATAGAGCAAGTTTCTGAAAAAATGTTAAAAAATTGCAAAAAAACAAGCTCGGGCCAAGGATAAATCATCTAAAATGGCTAGAGTCCTATTCCAGGCGGTCTTGGGACAGTTGGGACATCTGCGCAACCGGCCGAAAGCCGCCAGGCGGTCCGCGCAACATTTGGGACATTTGTGAAAAGGGACGCGCGGGACTCGGAGATCCGACTGGCCGAAGTTGAAAAATTGACTAACTTTGAAATCAGGCATTCCGGGACGGCGCGGTACAAAAGTATCGAACCTGCTGTATCGGCCGAATGAGTCAAGGCAGCCCGGAACAAGTTGGGCCGAGTACGTGAAGTACGCTATACCGAGCCAGATCGGCGAAATGAGAACTTCAGTCAGGGACGCGCGGGAACAAAATGGAACGCGAACCGGCCGAACCGGGCGAATAGGGAAAATTTGTCCCGAAACAGTCCGAAAGCAAGGGACATCTGGGCCGCGATTGTACTCGAACCGGCCGGGTTCGGCCGAAATGGGAAATTTCAGCACTGTGCTACATAAATGGACAGAGGGACGCGTGGGACCGAAAAGCCGAAGCGCCCGAAAGCAAGGAGAAAAGTCAACATTTGACCCGTGGAACTTCAAATGGCCATAACTTTTGACTCCAAGCTCCGAGTTTAACAAAATTGGCTTTCTAGAACGAGCACGACGTCCTCTACGCCACAAATGGATTTCTTATTTTAATGAAGGATAATATATTTCACTAAAAAGAAACCATATTCGGCTCAGTCCGTTATGCTCATTCCCGTCAATGACAGAAAACGCCTGCCAGACCCAAAATAGCTGCCGCCTCAGAGGCCATAACTTTGCATTTCTCAACGAAATCGCACAAAATTGTTACCGTTGAAATCACAGGTTCCGAGCCCGATTGCACATCAATCAAGAAATTCCGATTTGATCAGATATTGATTGAGATTTTTAAGAAACGTGGCGGGTTCAGAACAGTGTTTTTATTTGGTTACTGGGAGTGCCATAAGAGGCATGGTCCTCATCCTTTCTTTCTCTGCTGTCACACATGGGACCGTATGGGAGCCTTTTGGCAAGTAATTATAACCATTTCACTCAATTAATGCCTCTTACAGGTGGTTGAAGTCGATTTCGGGATTCCAGTTTCCCTTCTCTTTTCCTCTCATTTTTTCTATAAATTGGAGTGGTTGGCTCCTGTAAAAGAGAGAGTTTTTGGGTAGCAAAGCTCTTCTGCCAAAAAAATTGCTTTGTGAAGCCAGTGTGTGTGCAAGGCTCCTGTAGTGGACTCCTTTGCATGGTGCTCCAGGCCCTTATCTGTAATGACGGAACTGTGCGTACCAAGAAGCACTAAAATACAAGTTTGTGATGTATCTTCCCCTTCTGTGTTTCTTGGCTTCTTCTTTGCCCTTTTATCTTCTTTCCACAAGATATTGTGTCTATTATATGTTCTTGCAGGAATTCATTTCATTGTGTTGCTTTGGAATACTGCTGTGATTCATTTTTGCTAGATATGGAGACTGTCAATCACCTCTTCTATGTGCACTTTGCCTTTGTATTTCACACATTTGGAGACTACTCTCACATCCTCCTTTCTGGTGTAAAATCACACCGTTTGAGTGGTAGGCTTTTTTCATTTTATGTATTTCTCTTTTCCCTGGGTCCCGTTGGAAATCTTAGATTATAACACGTTTAGCTTATCTGCTGCATTAGAGTAGATTGTGGCAGGTAGTTAGGAGCAAGAACCATCTTCTCTGGAAGGTCTATCTCAATTAGCAATCCACAACTTGGAGATAGTACCCATGTTTATCCAATCACACTGTGAGTTCAGGTATATGCACGGGTTGCTATGATGCGGTGATAACAGTTTCTCCATCATCATATATTGTGCCAAGAGTGTTGCCAGCGTTTGAAGACATTGTTTATTCCCATATTCCGCAGGTAGTCAAAACAAGCCCGCCCATACAGGATCTACTTACGAAAGTTCTCCATTGCCTTAACATCGGTGCCAAGGTTTTCATAAAAAGGCTCACCCTATCAGAACAACAACCAAATGGCCGCCCGTTGGAAATGAATTCTCTCTATCTTTGCAAGGCGGATAATAGCAGAAAGTAACCATTGGATAAACCGAGATCGTAAACTCACCTTTTTGTGCCAGAACTTCTGTCCAATCTTTGAAAGCGGCCAATGAAGGGCATGAATCTAAGAACCCAAACACTCAAACTTTGGACTCTCCAATCCATCGATCCCACCTTCACCTCAAATTTTGAAGTCGCATGACTCGCAATCCTCTGTTGCTTTGCATTGCAATCCTTTTTCATTTCTCTGAGGATCATTTTGGGCATCCTCTGGGTCTCTTATGATATTTACGACCTGACAGTGAAATTCTCGATTTACCACGCAAAGCATCTTTGACTGATGTTTTAGATGATTTCTTTCTCCTTTTTTTCTCCTGGCCAGGCCCCAACTCATCTCCTCCTGAAGCCATCATGGGAGTCCCTTTCGAACTGACAAGCAAAGCAATCGTGGATCCCACACTTTGCCCCGAAGGGCAAAAATGTGTAGATGAAACAGGAGTCGAGAAGATCTAAGTGCCAGAATACCAAGAACGATAAGGAAAAATAATGCAAAAAACCCAAAACCTAGACATGTCACCAAGAAAAATGCACAAATAACCTTAGATGGAAAACACAAAGCGGCCCAAAACAAAACAAAAGCGTTTGGAAAGATATTTGAATTAGTGGTATATCAGACTCCTTTTCATCAGGAACTCCGTTTTCATTGCAAATCGATACCACACCAACGTTTTTTGACGTACTTGAGGTGTAAGCATTTGCTGCAGGTTCAGTGGAGTATACTTGTGTGATCCCCGACCTATCGGTCAGCTAGAAATTTTTGTTTTATTTTCATATGATAAAAGGATCCTCCCCTTTTTTCCAAGAAGGAGGGACATAGTCTTAGTGTATTGGTGTAAATTAACTTTTTTTTTCTAATGAAAAATTATTTTGCTAATAATTAGCATGTCTATGCTACCTCCAATTCGAGTGAAAGGGATTCCTTGTTGAAATGTATCGAAGAGAGAGAGAGAAACCCATGCTCACTGAGGTGATAAACAAGATGTATGTAGCTAAGAGCACATTTCATGCTTTATTCAAAATACTATGTAGGAAGACTTCTCATGATCATCATCGATAGCGAATGTTTAAGGATGAGCTGAAGTGATCTCTTGTATAGAAGATGTTGTGTAAATGTTCATTACTGGTCTAGAGGGATTGACAGTTCCAAGAATGCAAGAAGAAGTCTGCAGGAAGGTAGTGACAGTGAAGACTAGCATGGGATTGTGTGGAGACTTGAGGTGAGTTGGTGGAAGAGTAAGAGGATGATAGAAAGGGTTTCATAGGTGACTATTTCATAATAGCTTTTGATAAAAATATCTATAAGAGTATGACCGAGGAATTTTGAGAGAGGAGACATGTTCTTTGTTCTTGTAATTGAATGTGTAAATGTTCAAAACTGTGATCTTGTGTATGACAGTCCTTGTGTAACGGAGTTGAGGGTTTTGAGAAGTGGTAACCCTTGTCAAGAGGAGAGTGTTGTGGTGTAATGGTTTATATATTCTGTGGCATTTCATTGAGTCCTTAGGAACTCCATAAAGATAGAAAAAGATGAAAAAAACTTAGAAAGCATCCCTTGGCAGACTGTACCCTGTTCTGGGGTCTAGGAAACTAAGAAAAACTAGTGTGAGAAGCAAATGCACGGTGAAAACTTCATGTAAAGTTATTGTCAAGCTGGTATTGGTGAATGAAATGTGACTGAGACTCCTTAAGTCCATAAGAAAGTAGTATTTTTCCCTAAACTGTGGAACTCAGGTTTAATTGTGTTGTATCCAGTTTGTGGAGTTTAGAAGCAAATTTTCTTGAAAGATGACCTTAGTTCATCCCAGTTAGAGCATACATGTTCTTGTAGAGTGAGTAAAGGTGGTGTGGAATTGTGAAGGAATAGGAAGTATTATTCAATTACAAAAAGTGTTGAAGAAAGAAAGATTCCTAATATTCAGTCCTAGAATTTGATTTTGTGACAGTGCCAATTTGCCATGAAACAAGAACTCTTATAAGATAAGTTGGTGAAGAAGGTGTGCCAAGTTTTTAGGTATTGTTGATAGGTTGGGTGAAGAAAAGGAATTATAGGTGAGTTCCAAATGTGTAAGAAGGGTCAAAACAGGGAAAAGTGAGTTCCATTATCTAAAAGTTGTCAAACTCATTCCTAGACTGTGTATGCCCAGAATTAGAGGGCTTGAGAGTACCAGTTGATGAATTGACATGAATTTTAAGTCTTGAAAGGACCCTGCAGAGGTAGGAGGAAGGTGAAACAGACAAGAAAGTTTGGTGATTATTGAGGAATCAGGATATTTTGAATTAGAAAGCAAAAGAAGAAGTGCTCAGTTCTTGGTGGTAAACTGTGACAGTTTTGAGAAATAATATGAAAACAGAGACCTCATGGAGGATTCTAAAGGAATAAGTGTCAAGAGGGTTAAGCATGGTTGTTAGCATGATTGATAGGATTGAGGAAGAGTGCAATTCCATTTGGGAACCAAGGAGTAAGAAGAAACACTCGACTGTACTGTACAGTCTTAGAGGAGTAAACCAAGATAGGCAGAGTAAAGAGAGAAAACCAGTAACTCTGGGTGAGAGGCTATTAAGGAGTGACAAGAAAACAAGTTGGAAGAGTGTAATAGGATAAGATGAAGGCAATTGAGAAAATATTTCCAAGGAAAGGAGTTAAAACAGAGTATAGAGGACTGTGGGAGTCAAGAAACACTAAGAAGAAAAGGAGGTTAAAACTTGAAACATAGGCTGAATGAAACCAAGAAGGTTAATGAACCTTGAATGAAGCTTGAACAAGTTGGAAGTAAGTGGGTTAAGAAGTTTAGAAGAGTGAGACAAGTTATTAAAGTGCAAAACCAAGTTTTTG
The DNA here is from genome assembly GCA_019776745.2 of Taxus chinensis. Classification (NCBI taxonomy): domain Eukaryota; kingdom Viridiplantae; phylum Streptophyta; class Pinopsida; order Cupressales; family Taxaceae; genus Taxus; species Taxus chinensis. Next base: position 154,168 of record JAHRHJ020003304.1, read on the forward strand.
CATTGAAAGCAAGAAACTTGAGAGACCTAGAGAAAAAGGAGGGTTTGGTGTTGGGAGAAGTAGAGGAGTTGGAGGACAAAACATAAAATATACCAAAATTTATCTTCTAAAATATACATAAAGATGCCTAACAAAACATCAAATACACATAAATATATATATTCTAAAATAACTAAGTTATCTGTTGAACCTGGACTCTGAATTGCAGGTTGTGGCATGATAGTAAGGCGAAGCACTTGAATTGTCCAAGGAAACATCAAATTTAGGCAGAGTGTAAATTCCCATATTGCAGCAGCATGTGCAAGATCCTCAAACTGATAGAACAGATCAATGTCAAATATTGGGTTTGTGCCACATGCCCAAGCATGAGAATCATTTCACATCTTTATTTCTTTCATCAACAAGCTCAAATTTTATGGCCTTGCTTCAGCTTGTAATACAAACCCACATTTCTTCCTTCAAGTGACCAGTTAATTGAGTTATTAAAGATACTGCAAATCAAGGTTATCATTCTCCTATCATCTCACCTTTCATTGTCTACCAATTCTCTTGGTGATGCTCTTGATTTATGATGTGGATTTCCAGGCCGCAACATCTCAATCACATTTCTAGTTAGGAAACCACAGACTTTGCAATAATGAATAAACAAAAAGTTGAATAACAAAAACAACAGCTCAGAGAGATAGAGATAAAAGAAAGATACAGAATACCAAACATGTAAGAGACAAACACAAGATTTACATTGTAAAACCCCAGCTGAGTGCTTAGGGAAACATCCACGGTGCAAGACATCAAGCTTTTGTTAACTCAAGAAGAATACATTACATACGAACTTGTTATATGAGCTACTTTTGCTCTTCACAAAGATAAATACACATTATTGGCAAAGTGTAGTTAGGATTCCTCCTAAGAAAGAGTGGAAAAACGCCATTAGGATTTTCCTTCCTAAAAATAGAATTCGATGGAATTCGTCTTTCTAGAAACAAAGGGATCGACTCTTTAATTTTTTCTTCTGGGGCTCCCCCCCCAAACCGCTGCTAAGGGGGGCATTGAAAAAAGTGGGGGGCAATTCCCCCCCAAACCCTCCCTTCGGGAAGTGAGCTACAAACTGCACCGCAAAAGGATCCAACATTTAACTTTGATGTCATGTATCTAACATTTCTCATAGTAGGCCTCTTGACAGGCAATGAATTGCTGCAATGAAGAACAATTATAAGGACTGTAAGCATCAATTCCTTATGTAACTCAGAAATTTCAAGATCCAAAACATATTATGAACCATTTGCATTTTCAAGCATCCAGTTAACCAGTTTGAGGAGCACTACTCCAAAATTATAGACACCACTTTTTAGGTCGTAACCTTTAATGTGTAAGAAAACTCAAGAAATGGGGAACCTGAGTGAATTGTAATAACTAATAAGTATGTAAGATCTCAAAATCAAAGTATATAATTGTGAGACAAAATTAGAACAGGGTCTTTCAAAAGTCTCGATAAATCTTCTAGTCTAGATTTCCATGGCATTTTGGACTTTCAGGATCTCTCTCAAAGTGTACACTACAATTTCGAGCATCTCCACTCCAATACTGTCAAATTTTCAGGTCCCCTCTCAGATTTGATGCAATGGGACTATTAGGTCCACTCTAAAAGCATGGATTGAAATTTTAAGCATCTGCATTGTGATATTGCACTGTTTTGTACATGTGTGCTTAGTTTTTTAGTCCTAGTAATGCCAAGTCTTTAGGTGGCCTCAGTTCTCTTGAAACAAGCAATATTTCAGATTTCTCATCGCATAATTACTTTTCTACAAGGGGGTTTCTCTGCACTGATTATTTCTATAATTTGCATTGTAATTTCCTTAAGCCGAAAACAACCATTCTAATATTAGAGGTTTCAAACTTTTCTCACCAATTGTAAACCACGGAAAGAATTAAAATGTGTATTTTACATGACACAAGGTTCCAGCCTGAGGCCATAACATTCATGTTGATACACAAAAAAGATTCCCTATTTCCGCATTCTGATATTACAGTGCTTTGTACATGCGTGCTCAGTTTTTAAATCCTAGTAATTGCAATCTTAATCCTATGGTGAGTCTTTAGGTGGCCTCAGTTCTCTTAAATATGGAATATTTCATATTTTTCACCAGTACTAGTATGTATATAGTTTTGCTTATCCGGAGCAATGCATCCATAAGACCCTGCGACTCCAGACATGGTCCCGTATCCTTGATTGCATTTTCCCAAGATCTTAGCCATGCCAAAATCAGTCACACGAGCAAGAAGTTTCTCATCCAAGAAGATATTGTTTGATTTTATGTCACAATGAATGATAGGAGGATTGCAATTATGATGAAGATAAGCAAGGCCAAAATGGAAGGTTGGGAACAGGGAATGGACACCCATCAAAGCATTATTGATAAAAAAATCAATAGTCTAACCGTATTACAAATAATACCGAAAATCAAGACTTTTTCATGGTGGTATGATTCGTTTTAAAATACATGTACATACCAGTGTCCAGGCCGTTTTTTGGCTGTGATTTTGACCCTAACAAATTAGTAGGCCATAACTTTGTTTTTAATATTCCTTGACAAGTATTTAGGGGAATAAACAGCAGAAATCTGTATGTAAGAAATTGCAATTTACAACCACATAAAAGAACAAACTGTCAACAAATTTTGATTTGACAGGAACCTTTAAGCTCAAATTACGGGCCTTCCCATATTTGAAGCATCTATGAAGACCGAAACTCTACCAAAAACCCATGTTTGTGAATAAACAATCAAAAAGTGTAATAGATAATAATTATAGTACATGAAAGTCCAATCATAAGTCCTGGGAAGATGGCATTGGGGGCAATCTGCAGCAGGTTCTAAGGTAGAAAAAATGCCAATTTCCTAAAAGTTTTTCTCAATTTTCTAAGAAATTGAGATAACAAACAAAGCTGGCTTAGTTGTGGGAAAACTCTATGACTAAATGTATTTGAGCTAAAATAATACAAATATGGGTGATCTTTGGGAAGTTTTTATGCTTCTGCATTAGCACGGGAGAAATAAGTTCTTGTGAACTGCTATTTATTGAAGATCGGTCACAAAGATCGATTCCAATCAATATAGCTAATTCCCCAAAATGCTATATTGCATAAAAATGCATTATAGAACACCAAATATACATAAATATATCTTTAAAATAACTAAGTTACCTGTTGAACCTAGACTTGAATTGCAAGCCCTAGCATGCTAGTAATGCAAAGCACTTGCATTGCCAGAGGAAACAGGAAATTTTGACAGAGTATAGAATCCCATGTTTCGGCAGCATGTGCAAGATCCTCAATCCAGTAGAACAGATGAATGTCAAATATTGGGTTTGTGCCACATACCCAAAAAAGACACCAAAAAAAAATGAAGTTAGGTTCAAGTTGGAGGTAACTTTAGAGAAATAGATACCCCTCAATCCTCCTAAAAATTCTGAAACTACATAGAAATAACTGCTACAGAAAGACATGAGAAGACTTTAACTTGAAAAGCCTAATGAGAGGAAAACTCGTTGGAAATATAAAATGTTCAGCTTCCTTTCCTTTCTTTGGCCAAGGAAATTACAAAGAACTTGGGTAGCGCATATCACAACAATCTTGATGCAGGAGTATCTTGTATATATCCAATTTTGGCTTGAATAAGCTTGATAGGGTGTCTTAGGATGTTTAGAAGGTGTTTTAGTCCATGTGGACTCATTAAAATGTAATAAGAGCTCATATGGAGTTTCCCTCCAAAATGGTTCATTTAGATATGTCAGTTGTCTTTGACTCATGGTAGTGTGTTGGTAGGCCTAGGAGTTAGTATGTTAGTCATTAAGTGTTAGTATGGGCTTTATATAAATGTTATAGGGTGAACATGTAATGAACTCACCTACTTGACCCCTACTAAGGTGTAAACTCAATACAGCTGGCTTAACCTTGTATGAGTTAGGTGGTGGAAACCTAACTCCCTTCCACTTTTCATATCTATGCTAAGGAATTCGAGTGAAATGGTTGTTGAAGGTTGAAGAGAGAGAGAGGAACTCTGTAACTGAGACATAATGGCTCTTGAAGCTCTGCACATTTCATGATTTATTCAATAAAGCTTCTTCATTGATTCAAAAAATTTGTACGAAGACTTGTCATGATATTATGATGGAATGTTTAAGGATTAGATGAATTAATCTCTTGTATAAATGTTGTGTAAATTTTCATTACTGGTCTAGAGGGATTGACAGTTCCATGAATGCAAGTAGTAGTCTGCAGGAAGGCAGTGACAGTGAAGACTAGCATGGGATTGCGTGGAGACTTGAGGTGAGTTGGTGGAAGAGTAAGAGGATGATAGAAAGGGTTTCATAGGTAACTATTGCATGATATCTTTTGATAAAAAGATCTATAAGAGTAGGACTGAGGAATGTTGAGAGAGGAGACATGTTCTTTGTTCTAGTAATTGAATGTGTAAATGTCCAAAACTGTGATCTTGTGTATGACAGTCCTTGTGTAACGGAGTTGAGGGTTTTGAGAAGTGGTAACCCTTGTCAAGAGGAGAGACCTGTGGTGTAATGGTTTATATAGTCTGTGGCATTTCATTGAATCCTTTGGAACTCCATAAAGATAGAAAAAGATGAAAAAAACTTAGAAAGCATCCCTTGGCAGACTGTACCCTGTTCTGGGGTCTAGGACTAAGAAAAATTAGTGTGAGAAGCTAATGCACGGTGAAAACTTAATGTCAAGTTATTGTCAAGCTGGTATTGGTGAATGAAATGTGACTGAGACTCCTTAAGTCCATAAGAAATTAGAATTTTTGCTTAAACTGGGGAACTCAGGTTTAATTGTGTTGTATCCAGTTTGTGGAGTTTAGAAGCAAATTTTCTTGAAAGATGACCTTAGTTCATCCCAGTTAGAGCATACATGTTCTTGTAGAGAGAGTAAAGGTGGTGTGGAATTGTGAAGGAATAGGAAGTATTATTCAAGTGCAAAAAGTGTTGAAGAAAGAAAGATTCCTAATACTCAGTCCTAGAATTTGACTTTGTGACAGTCCCAATTAGCAACAACTTGGAAACTAATGAAGAAGATCTTGGCATTGATGAATCATTTGATGAAGAAGACTTTTTAGATCCCGCTAGCGACTCCAACATTGGTTACCTGGACTATGAATCTGACGAGGGCTATTATGAATCTTTTGAAGATTCTGATGGTCACACATTCACGGTATTCATAAGGTCCCAAACACGCCAAAGTGTTGAAGCTTCCTCAAGTGGCCAAATAAGAGAAAGAGAAGATCCTGGGCCAGATGTTACCATCCTAAAAAGAGGCAGTCCACTACCCTCTTTATTAGCTCCCAGAGATAAGCAAGTAGGTTCTTTCAATCAGCAGCAAAGGACCAACGGACAACCGGCTGAAGTAAGTCAAGCTTTCGACATTATTGGTCATATTAAAAAGACCAAAATTCAGATGTCAGAAGATGAGTATTTGAGGGCATTTCTTTATCAGTTAAATAGGTTGGTAAAATATGTGCAAAGTAATGGTCCCAATACTCCAACAAATAGTGTTTCACGCGGTATCTTGTCTAGTCCGAAGATCACTCCTCCTTCGAATAATGCCACTGCAAGCTCTTCTCTTTCTACTTCTTCTCCTGCCACATCTGAAAGGATCGAGCCATTTTATGTGTCATTACTTATTAACGGTTATAAATTAAGTAATTGCATTTTAGATTCTGGAGCTTCCGACAATGTGATGCCTGTCAAATTTGTTGATGCTCTAGGTCTCACATTGACAAAAACCATTGGAAGATGTTATTAAATGGAAAGACAAGTACCTCTAGTTGGGAAAATCAAAGATGCACAAGCAATACTTGCTTCATTCCCAGACAAAAGATTAAAGCTGACTATCCTTGTAGCGGATATCCCAGTGTCTTGTGGCATGCTGTTGAGCAGGAACTTCTGTAAAGAATTGGGCGGAGAAGTCAAGATGGATTGGTCTTGTGCGCACATACCAATCAAGGGAGTGAATCAAAAGTTAGAACCTGAGAAGAAATCTAAGTACACAGTATCAAAATCTGAAGATCCTAGATCTCAGATCTTGTTCCAGGAATCTGATCACAGAGTCCATTATCTAGAACTAGATAAAGAAGAAGCCCAACCTGTGATCCAAGAGCCACATCAACTGGATAATAAGATTTGGTCTCTGGAGTTTGATGGCAGTTGCTGTTCATTTGGATTCGGTGCAGGTGTTGTTCTTATTTCTCCTGAGGGAAAAGTGCATGCACATTCCCTCAAGTTAATGTTTGAAAACACTAACAACACAGCGGAATATGAAGCACTGTTGTTAGGTATGGAGCAGGCAAGAACAATGGGAATCAAGCTCTTACATGCAAAGGGGGACGCTGAGTTGATTGTTAAGCAGATATGAGGTCTCTACCAAGTCAAAAAGGACAAACTTTGGCATTATAGAGACCGGGTCTATTCTGTTATCCTAGGTTTTGTGGCTTTCTCAGTATCCTATATTCCGAGAGAGAGAAATTTTAGAGCTGATTCACTTGTGGTTACTGATTCACAGGGGGATTACAAAGTTGAGATGGTCTTCCGTCCGAAGGTTCCTGATAACGTCCAACAATGGCAGGTTTTTAATGATGACAAGCAGATCGCTGCATTTCTCCAACAAAAGGACAACTTCAAAGAGATCTACTATGAGGGAAACAACTCACCTCCAAGACAAACTACTGTGGGATAAATGGATGCAAAGGTTTCAGGAAGTCAAGAGATTATCCAGCTGAAGGGAAATAAAATTCCTAAAGGCTTAGTATCTCTTGAGGAAATGTTTGACAAGCATGATCAGATGCTTAAAAAGAATGAAGAAAGTGAGGAAGGTTCTTCCTCCGAGACACAATTATTAAATTTGGGAGCTAGTAATGATCCCAAATTAGTAAATCTGGGTAAGTGTTGTTCAGAGGCAGAAAGAGAAGATTTTACAAAGCTTCTTAAGAAATATATGGATGTTTTTGCTTGGTCTTACCAGGATCTAAAGACCTATCAGCCTGCAGAAGTACAACACTATATCTCATTAAAGAAAGAACAGAATCCTTTCAAGAAGAAGCTGCGGTGACATAACCCTACTATTTAAGGGACTATCTTTGTAGAAATCTAGAAGCTGTTAGATGCAAAGATAATTTATCCCATACATCACTCTGAATGGTTAGCCAATATAGTTCTTGTGAGAAAGAAGAGCGGTGAGATTAGGTTGTGCATTGATTTTCGCAACCTCAATCAAGCCTCATTGAAAGACAATTACCCCATCCCCATCATGGACCACACTCTGCAGGTCATTACTAGATCTAAAATATTATCCATGCTTGATGGTTTCTCAGGCTACAATCAGGTCAAGGTGGTTGAGGAAGATCAATATAAAACACCATTCATTACACCTTAGGGAACTTTTTCTTATAAGAAAATGCCTTTTTGTTTGATCAATGTTTGAGCTACGTTTCAAAGAGCTATGGATTTGGCATTTGCTCATCTCAAGGATAAAAGCATAGTAGTATACCTTGATGATCTGACAGTCTTTTCCAAAGAGAGAAGCAAACACATCTCAGATCTTGAAGAGGTCTTCATCCAATGCCGCAAACATGGTATTTCCCTCAATCCTAAGAAATCTATTTTTGCTGTAACAGAAGGGAAGCTACTAGGGCATATTGTGTCAAAGGAAAGAACCAAGATAGATCCCGAGTGTGTCAAATCTATTCAAACTTTACCATTGCCAACATCCAAAAAGGGAGTTCACTCTTTCTTTGGTAAAGTAAATTTTCTCAGAAGATTCATTCCTGACTTTGCTGAATTAACCTGTCATATCTCAAATATGATGAAGAAGACACAGGATTTCAAATGGAGCAGTGAAGAGAAGGAAGCATTTGAGAAAATTAAAGAGGCCTTGTCAAAAGATCCAGTCTTGGTTTCACCAGATTTTAATAAAGAATTCATTCTTTACTGTTATTCCTTCGAACACACCATGTCAGCAATCTTGATGCAGAAAAATCAAGAAGATGTAGAGGCTCCGATTGCTTTCATGAGCATGCCTTTAAAAGCTTACGAGTTGAAATATACTCCCATGAAAAAACATGTTTATTCAGTGGTAAAAGCATGTAAGGCATTCAGGTACTATATTCTTGCCTCACATACTGTGGTCCTGGTTCCAGATACTACAGTAAAATCTATCCTCACCTAACAAGAGCTAGGGTTATTAAGAGGCATGTGGGTGACAAAGGTGCAGGAATATGACTTGGATATAAAGCCCACAAAGTTAGTTCGAGGGAGGGGTTTGTGTGAATTAATGACTGAGATGAAGACAATGGATTCAGAAGAGGGTGAAAGTTTTCCCATGGTTCTTTTCATAGATCTGGTAAATTAATGGTACAGTAACATTGCCTTTTTCTTAACTTATGCGGAATGCCCATATCACCTTTCTCGCAAGGAGAAATGTACTATTAAACTAAAGTCCAGGGATTTTGTTCTTTGGGATAATGGTTTATATAAGAGAGGAATTGACGGGGTATTTCTTAGATGTGTGGATAAAACTCAACATGATCAGCTTTTAAAATAGTTTCATAATTTGGCTTGTGGTAGTCATTTCTCAGCCCGAGTCACAACTCACAAGATCCTTCGAGCAAGGTATTACTGGCCCACACTTTTCCAGGATACTGCAGAGTGGGTATCCAAATGTCAAGCATGCCAACACTTTGTCGGACGCATAAAATTGCTCGCATTACCATTAAAACCAGTTGTAATTGAGGAGCCCTTCCAACAATGGGGCATGAATTTTATTGGTATGCTCAACCCGGCTTCCAGTGCCAGTCATCATTATATCCTAACAGCTACTGATTATTTCAGTAAGTGGGTAGAAGCCATTCTTGTTAAGAACACCACTTCTGCGGAGGTGTGTAGTTTTATAAAAGAAAATATTGTTATTAGGTTTGGCGTGCCCAGTAAAATAGTAGCAGATAGCGCTCCCAATTTGTCTTCTGAGGAGCTGGTCGAGTTTTGCTACACTAATGGAATTAAGTTGGTACAGTCCTCCAATTATTACCCACAAGGGAATGGCCAAGCTGAATCAAGCAATAAGAATGTGGTGACTATCATGCGGAAATTAGTGACTGAAAAATCAAAGGACTTGGCACAAAAAGTTGTTTGATGCACTGTAGGTAGATAGGATTACACCAAAGAAAGCTATAGGCATGTCCCCTTTCCAGCTGCTATATGGAAGAGACGCAGAATTGCCTCTTACCCTGGAATTGCCTGCTTTACAACTTTCTAAAGCTATGAAGGATGCCACATTCACCGATGTCATTGACAAAAGAATAATTTATCTGACGGAATTACGAGAAGTACAGGTTCAAGTAGCTGACAGATTATCAGAACATCAAAGGAAGGTGAAGCTGATCTTTGAAAAAAAGGCCAGAGAAAGAAAGCTTGAGATTGGTGATTGGGTCCTTTTATGGGACAAAAGACGAGAAACAAAAGGCATGCACGGGAAGTTTGATTCACTTTGGAAAGGGCCTTTTGTGATCAAGAGGATTGTTGGGACAGATAGCTTCATCCTTGCTCATCAGGATGGGATTGAACTGCCATTTCCTTTCAATGGGCAACACTTAAATCTTTTTTGGACATAAAAGAGCAGGGTAAAACCTGTATGTATATAAATAAAACTTTGTTTGTTTTTCTTTATTTTTCGGTGTTGTGTTGTTTTTGTTTGCCTGACCCTGAGCCTAATGGACAAGCTACGAAACCAGAGGTGCTGAGATCTCATCTTTACTCCTGTCATTTTGACAAAGGCAAAGATGTCCAAAGACTGAGCCGACTGGTATCCCCAAATTTCACCCTGAAATCTGGGACTACCCATTAGAAAAAAAATTCGTTCTTTTAAAATAGTGGGTCTTTTTGTGTTTTTATTGCCAGAAGATGTTTGTATTATGTTAAGATATTCCCAGTGAATCATATGAGACAATTTTGACAAATACCTTGATGACCAAACTCATTTTATCCCTCTGCCAAGTTTTGTCTGCGGGAAATTTTAATTTAATTATTTATTAAATAAATAATGCCCCATTTGAAGTAAATTATGCTCTGGTTGAATCCTGTTGATGTTTTGCATGCCAGTATTCACACATCTTGATAGGGTTTTCACCGGGAATGAATTCAGAGTCTTGTCTACAACTTCTGGCAACGTTTTTCGCTTTTATTTATTTATTTTGCATTTTTCTCTGGTTTTCTCCGCAGTTTCTCTGTGAAATTCCCCTAGGTCTATTCCTTGTCCAGTATAGTCTGTTTAATTGCCTGAAACATCTGGAGATCATCTACTAACACAGCACCAGAAGGAATCAGCCTCAGAATGCAAATTTTTGACCCAAAAAGATGAAGTCATGCACAAAAAGCCTCTCCCAGGCAAGTCGCACTTTTTGAAATGAGTGAATTTAAGCTGCAATGGGATTTTTGGTAGTAATAGGCAAGCGGAAATTTCTTACCTGCTTTGCAGGGTATTTTTTCCCATGAAGTCAAAGTCACTTAAGTTGCAGTTGGAAAATTAAAGGCGGCAAGAAGGTGGAAATTTATTAATTGCCTTGCAGGGTGAAAATTCCCATTATAAAATAAAGAAAAATCAGTTAAAGCACCGGTTAGAATTTTCTGCCTGCTTGGCAAGCTAACTTTTCCCACCAAAGAGATTTATTCACCCATGCAAGTCGCACTTTATCAAAGGAGGCTAATTTTAATGCAAGTCGCACTTTTTGGGAGATGTTTTAATTTAATAATGGGAATTTTGGTAGTGGCAAGAAGGCGGGAATTTCTTATCTGCCTTGCAGGGTAAAAATTCCCATTATGGAAGTCAAATAACTTAAGTGAAAGAAGAGATTTTTGGAGCTGCAGTGCAGGGTAGAAAATCCCATCAAAATTGACTTCTTATTTTTAGAAATCACCCTTGACAAAAAGTGCGACCCACCTTGGCATTAAACAATGAATTTAATGATATTTATTTATGGATTTTTCATCTAATTTGGCACCATGGATGGATGAAAAGTCAAAGCAAGAAGTCAAGCCAAAGACAATTGAAGGATGCATGCTAAAAATAAATAAAATAAATTTATTTAAAGGAAGCCAACAACATGCGTAATTGGGCGCCCAATTTGAGTGAAAAAACATGTTTGATTATTAAATAAATTGCTAGGAATAGGAAGGACGATTCTTAAAAATAGAATGTTGATGGTTATATAAGTATGGGCTGCCATAATGAAGAAGCAATTAATTCTTTTTGCTAAAGATTTCAGCCTAGACAGTTTTGGCACCAAGGAAAAGAGGATTTGTGCATCTGAAGGTGTTTTTCATTGCCGAGAAGCTTCAAGGTTTGGTGCCTAGGGTTGGAATAGATTGATAGTTAGCTTTGCAGACAATCCCATAAGCCAGAGAGGAGATCAACCTGGAAGAACACGAATTTTAGCTGCTCCTGAGTTTGGACGGAAGAGATAGAAGACCTAAAGTTGCCAAAATGACTTATAGGTTGATTATTGAGGAATCGGGACAAAATTTCACTGAGTTGTCTGTTCCAGCAGAAGGAAAGCGCAAGGGAGAGCTCACGGCGGCTGATATAGTAGTGACCAAAGTGCCAATACGTCAAACTACCACAAAAGGATTAAAGCAGGATACGCAGACACTAAAGAACGCTTTATTCCTTAAGATTGACAAAGAGAAGGATGAGAGATCCAAGCTTCAAAAGCAGGTGTTCCAGCTATGTGAGATCATTGTTAAGGTTTTTAAACCTTCCTCTCAGCCCATTCTAGCACATGAGTAGGTGAGTGATCATCTGATGCAGGAGGTAGAAGATGTCGGGGACCAGGTCAAAGCTATTGCCCAGTGGAAAGAACAAATCATTCACCAAGCTTCAGAGCAATTTGAACAGATACCGGCTGAATTGGAGAACATGCACAGGGCAGTATCTCAGCTAAAGGAATTGATGACATAGATAGAAGATGAGAACATAGTTGTTATAAACCCTTTTGAGAATATAGGTGTCCCCAGATATCATCCTGAGAATCTTTGACTACCCTATGGTGCAAAATTTTAAATCTTATTTCTTTCTAGATCTAATTCATAAACTTTGTGTTTATTATAGATCTAGATCTGAAAGTTTCTTGTATTGCGTCAAGATATTCCCAAAGTGCTATAATAGCCATATTTCGCTATAATACCTATATGCATGCAATTAACTCTGTAAACTATTCTATCGTCGGGATTTGCACATCCTGCGGGGACTTTCTTCCATTTCATATTATTTTGAGCCTCGTTCTGCAGGCAATTTTTCACTTTCCGATTTACAACTGCTTGCTGTGTGATTGTATAGACATGGTTCATGAGCTAAACGGTTAAAGTAATACCAACAGATAGGGTATTAGGACATATAAACTGACAAAATCTTACTCGCGAGCCTCATTTGCTGACTTTTAGGGAGATTTTATCTCATGACTGCCTAGTGTTTTCCTGCTACGTTTTCTGTGAAATCTAGCTCAACACTATCACATATCATATTGCTGGATCTCGCCCAATATATGACACCAAAGTATTCGATAGATCACATAAACCCCACATCCTAGTCGCTATGGTTAGGAAGTAAATTATCAGCAGGTTCAATTAACAGTCACAAAGGTACTTCAAACCCTTCACATAAAATGCAGATTTACTCTGCGGGGTTGAATGCACCAATACTCTGGAAAACCAAGGATCTCCAATACTGAGATCATGGAGAAACAATGCATAGATTCACTCAACAATGATTACAAGAAGGATTTTCATTTGCCTAGGGCATACAGGGTCCCATTTTTTCAATCATGGAGTAATTTCAAAAGTTCAATCAAGCATAATCCCACTAGAGGAAATGTGACCTCCTTTTATAGAGGTTAAGGGGTGCAATACTCAAAAATACCGACCTTCCCCTTTTGGAGGGAAAACATAAACTCTCATGGTATAAAGTCTCTAATAAACTAGAACTATGTGAACTTTTTTAAGTTAAATAATAAAAACAACTATCCTATTGCCTGCACATTGCAAACTAACTATAGACTCTCACTTGTAGCGTCTAGACATGCCAAGGGGTTACAATGCAAATGGAAAATGGGATATCCAGTAATGTCTTGGAAAAGGGGACATAACAGAAATTTTAAACTTTCCTGGATCAGATCATTGCCCAGTTAAAATTAGAGGTTCTTTTTGATAAAATAACTTATAAATCCCTATTACAAGATGGAGTTCATGGCAGCCTTTCAGGATCAGATTATTTGAATTGAATTCTGAAACAGTGGTGGGCAATAGAGGCCTAGAACATGGAGAAAGATTGAGGTTGATGACAGAAGCTAAGAATGTAAAGGAGGTCAAAAAGGATGGAAATATAAGGCGAAGTTCTGGAATTGATTCCAGTAAATAAATTTCTTAAAAAGGCAACCAACCTAGGCTTCAGTGCAAAAGAAAATAATGCGTCCCATTTGGGTGATATTTAATGAGCTTTTTGAGGAGTATTAAACCAATGGTTAAATTAATTTCACCAAATTCTAGTGGCTAAGGTCAAGAGACTCACTGTGAAGCAGAAATCAAGGGTAAATTGAGCTGAAGAGATGGATGATGAGAACACACAATGGATTTCCACATGACCACGGTAATTGTGAATGGAATATAAGGGTCCTTAAACATGGGTAATATTATTTTAACACTTCAGTTAAATCAGAAGAGAATGATTTTTAAGACAATGAATTGTCAGGAATAGGAACTACAATTGATCATAATCCTATAGAATTCATGAGGGTTACGAATAAGTCAGTGAAGGCTGCTCATAAGGATGAATTAATTAATTCACAGGAAGAAACCAAGAAGGTTGTGTTTTCCTCAGAAGTGGAAAAGTGCGCCATAACCGGCTATCCTGGATTTTAAGCCAGATTTTCTCAAAGGAATTATGGCATTTGATGCTAACAAAATTCTAGAGGCTGATGGAAGCATGCAGTTGAAGAAGACAATATTGATGTTGTCCGGAATCAGCTTCTAGCTGTCATTCTTGTAGAAAGGGAGACTACAAGGTGAAATTCTTCAGGTTGATTTTGGCCAAAGGTTGCCCTTTGTAACAATTTGTTAAAATGTAACAAAGGTTTTGGGGGCAACAGGATTGATTATGCAAGATTGCTTGTGATTGGCAATCTTGGAGGACAAAGTGGGTTGAGCATGCTCCGGTAAACAACTTTGTCTGGTATTAATCTCAATCTATGAGTTAGAACAATTCATTCACTGACCCATTAGAAAGAAACAGGAACTTATCATAGAAATGGATGCCAACGTCGATCATGAATCAGGAGATTATCCAATCTAAATTGGACATTTATCCAAAATCTGCACAGGGAAGTTTTGGTTCTCAAATAAGGAAAAGAATTGTTTAGATTAAGCATAGATCAGATGGCTGTAAGTTCTCCTAATGAAATAAAGAAAGCACAACGGAAGTCATTCTTCGCTCCGTCTGAGATATTTGCAAATTTAGGAGCCATTACAGATCTATGTCCAAATTAGTAACCTCTGGGTAAGTTGATGTTGCAGAATTGAACAAGGAAAGACTTTCACTCATGCTGCAGTTAAGAAATACAGGTGCTTAGATTTTTCTAGAGCCTCCATTTATCTCGTATCTTAAGATAAAGATCTCATCTAGTCTATCAAAGGCTGGCCGTACAGAAAGTTCAACACTCTTGCTTCTAATGCAGCCACGTGTAGAAATCAGTGCATGAATACCTTTCAAGTCACAAGATCTTGCGGCGGCACAATCCTACCATTTCAGGAACCATCTTTGAAGAAACCTCCAGTTGAAGTTGTTAGATGCAAAGATTATCTATCCCATGACACCATTCGGAGTAAATTGGCCAACATAGTCCCTGTAAGAAAGAAAAGTGGTGAAATTAGGTTGTGCGTGGATTTCCGCAACCTTAATCAAGCTTCATTGAAGGATAACTACCCTATCCCCATCATGGATCACACTTCTGCAGGTGGTCACTGGATCTGAGATGCTTTCCATGCTTGACGGCTTCTCAGATCCATACAATCAAGTCAAGGTGGCTGAGGAAGATCAATACAAAACGGCATTCATCACACCTTGGGAAACCTTCGCATACCAGAAGATGCTGTTTGGCCTGATTAATGCTGGTGCTACATTTCAAAGAGCTATGGATCTAGCCTTTGCTCATCTCAAAGATATAAGCATAGTTGTGTACCTGGATGATTTGACAGTCTTTTCCAAAGATAGAAACACACATATTTCAAACTTGGAAGAGGTCTTCATACAATGCCGCAAGCATGGTATTTCTTTGAATCCTAAGAAATCCATCTTTGCTGTAACCGAAGGAAAGCTGCTTGGGCACATTGTTTCCAAAGAAGGAACAAAGATAGATCCAGAGCGTGTCAAATCCATTCAGACATTACCTTTGCCCACATCCAAAAAAGGAGTTCACTCTTTCTTTGGAAAAGTGAATTTTCTCAGAAGATTCATTCCTGACTTTGCTGAGCTAACCCGTCATATTTCGAATATGATGAAGAAGACACAAGATTTTAAATGGAGCAGCGAAGGGAAGGAAGCTTTCGAGAAAATCAAAGAGGCCCTGTCGAAAGCTCCAGTCTTGGTTTCACCTGACTTCAGTAGAGAATTTATTCTTTATTGTTATTCTTCCGAACACACCATGTCAGCAATTCTAATGCAGAAGAATCAAGAGGATGCAGAAGCTCCTATTGCTTTCATGAGCACGCCCCTTAAAGCCTATGAGTTGAAATACACTCCAATGGAAAAGCACGCATATGCAGTAGTGAAGGCATGCAAGGCATTCAGGTATTATATTCTTTCCTCGCACACTGTGGTTTTGGTTCCAGATACTGCAGTTAAATCTATCCTTACTCAACAAGAGTTAGGATTATTGAGAGGCACATGGGTGACAAAAGTTCAAGAATATGACCTGGATATTAAACCAACAAAGCTGGTTCGAGGAAGAGGTCTGTGTGAACTAATGACAGAGATAAAAGCATCAGTACCTGAAGCAGATCAGGATGGGATAGATGAAGATTTACCTGCAGTACTGTTTATAGATCTGGTAGAGGAGTGGTACAGTAACATTGCTTACTTTCTGACGTATGGAGAATGCCCAGATCAACTTTCCAGAAAAGAGAAACGAACAATCAAACTTAAATCCAAAGATTTTGTTCTTTGGGATAATGGTTTGTACAAAAGGGGAATTGATGGTGTATTTCTCAGATGCGTGGATAAAGCTCAACAGGATCAGCTACTACAACAGTTTCATGACATGGCTTGCGGTGGTCATTTCTCAGCCCGAGTCACTGCACACAAGATCCTTAGAGCAAGGTATTACTGGCCCACCCTTTTTCAAGATACTGCAGAATGGGTAGCTAAGTGTCAAGCATGCCAACATTTTGTTGGGCGTGTGAAATTGCCTGCATTACCTCTAAAACCCATTGTGATTGAAGAACCTTTCCAACAGTGGGGTATGGATTTTATTGGAATGCTTAACCCGGCTTCCAGCGCCGGTCATCATTACATTCTAACAGCTACTGATTATTTCAGTAAGTGGGTAGAAGCTATTCCTGTGAAGAATGCCACTTCCGCCGAAGTGTGCAATTTTATAAAAGAAAATATTATTGTCAGGTTTGGCGTACCCAGCAAAATTGTAGCAGACAACGCTCCGAATCTTTCTTCTGAGGAGTTGGTGGAATTCTGCTACACTTATGGGATTCAACTTGTTCATTCCTCAAACTACTATCCACAAGGGAATGGTCAAGCTGAATCTAGTAATAAGAACTTGGTAACTATCGTGCGCAAGCTTGTAACAGAAAATCAAAGGACTTGGCATAAAAAGTTGTTTGATGCATTATGGGCCGATAGGATCACACCAAAGAGGGCGATAGGCATGTCCCCATTTCAGCTGCTATATGGTAGAGACACAGAGCTGCCTCTCACCTTGGAATTGCCTGCCCTACGACTTTCTAAAGCCCTGGAGGATTCCACATTCACGGATGCTATAGATAAAAGAATCATGTACATGACTGAACTGAGGGAAGTACAGACTCAAGTTGCAGCTAGGTTGACAGAGCATCAGAGGAAGGTGAAAGTCATCTTCGATAAAAGAGCCAGGGAAAGAAAGTTTGAAGTTAATGACTGGGTCCTCTTATGGGACAAAAGAAGAGAAACAAAAGGCATGCATGGAAAGTTCGATTCACTATGGAAAGGGCCTTTTGTGATCAAAAAGATCGCCGGAGCAGATAGCTTCATTCTTGCTCATCAGGATGGAGTTGAATTACCGTTGCCTTTCAATGGGCAACACTTGAAGCTGTTCCGAACATGAGAAGCAGGGTAAAACCTGTATGTACATAAATAAAATTTTGTTTATTTTTCCTTGTTTTGTCTTGTTTTGGTGTTGTGTTGTGTGGTGTCACTCAGATTTCACCCTGAAATCTGTGACTACCCAATTCGAAAAAATTTCGTACTTTTAAAATAGTGGGTCATTTGTTGTTTTTATTGCCTGAAAGTTCTTGTATTGCGTCAAGATAATCCCAAAGAGCCATATTAGCCCTTTTCGCCAAATACCCAGATGCCCAAAATTGTTTTATTCTGTCGTCGGGATTTGTCTGCGGGAAATTTGTATTTAATTATTTTGAGCCCCGTATGAGGCTATTTGCGCTCCGTTTCAACTCTGTTATAAGCGAATATGTTATTATTCCTATATACCAGAAGGATTTTAACTTATTTTAAGTTTTGGGCTTTATTTGTAACTTTTGGCAATTTTTCGTGTTTTTGTGGTGTCCCGTTCTGTTTTCTGTAAAATTTCTCTGGAACAACTCCTTCGCCGGGTAAGCCCGATTTTTGGCCTGGAGCAGCTGGAAAACATACACGCACATTTTGCCCGGAGGAAGTCATCATCGGAGGTCTGGATCACTGGGAAAAAGCGAAGTCGTGCACAGAAAAGCCCCTGCGGGGATGGGCGCATTTTTGGAAAACAAAGGATTTAAGCTGCGATGGGAAAAATATAAGCCGCAGGCAGGATGGGAATTGTATACCTGCCTGGCAGGGTACTTTTTCCCGTGTTATAAAAGTCACTTAAGCTGCAGTGGGAAAAATAGAGGCTGCAGGCAGGTGGGAATTTATTGCCTGCCTTGCAGGGTAAAAATTCCCATGATATAATAAAAGGAAAGTGACTTAAGTGAAATCATGGGATTTTAGTGCCTGCCTTGCAGGGTAAAGAATCCCATTGCAAAAGTCAAATCACTTAAGTGGATCATGGGATTTTGGTGCCTGCCTGGCAGGGTAAAGAATCCCATTATGAAAAAATTCTTAAAAATAGAATTACATGTGCAAAAAAGTGTGCCCCCTTTGGTGATGGATTAAAGTGATTAAATTGATTATTTTTAATAATCTTTCTCCTTGGAAAAATGCGCCCAAGCTCGAGGAGGTCAAAAAGTCAAAGGAGGAATAAAAGAAAGGAATTAAATTAATTAAATTTAATTTATTTAGTGGCTGCCCCTCTCCTTGGAAAAAGTGCGCCCCATTTAGGAGTTATTTAATGATTTTAAATGCATTAAATCATTAAATTAATTTCTATTTTCAGTGGCTATGGTCAAAGCACACTGTGAGGCTAAAGTTAAGTGCTGTGTGAAGGATTAAATTGGATTAATTTAATTTATTGGATGGCTGTCCTTAAACATGCAATTTTTAAAAGAGAAAAGCATGATTTTTAATTAATTAATTGCCTTTAATTGTTAGGGCAATTATTAATTATAGAATTGTGAAGGTTATATAAGCATGGGCAGCCATATGGATGAATTATTTAACACACAGGTAAAGAATTGCAGCAAGGAGAAAAAGTGCGCCCCCATTAGAGGAAGGATTTTGCACAGACAAAGTGCTAACAAAGGCTAAAAGCTTCCAGATTTGGCGCATGCTTTGGAGAAGGTTGATCTTCGTCGGCATAGTTGTTTTCACAGGTGTAACAGGAGCTCAGGTGTTGATTGAAAGGATTCATGCTCTCTTTATGTGCAAATTAAACACCAATTTTTGGGGCAGCAGGCTTGAAAAGTGCAGATTTTTATAATTTAAATTCACTATTCATGCTCCGGTGGCCATTTTTGTCTGAATAAATTGCAGGAACTCATTACAGGTGCTTTATAAAAGAAAAGGAGTATTTATCAATGTCCAATACATTGCAAATATCCTCCGAATCTGAAGAATTGTCCAGATCTGCACCAGTATTGAAGAAATCCGGCCAAATTAGAAGAAAAAGAATTATTCAGACAAAGATTGATAAAGCCATGGCAAAAGGAGATGAAAAAGAGAGCACGATGGATTCATGCATTGCTTCTAAACTTTCAGACATAGGAGACACGGATCTAGGCCCAGAACCTCTTTCTGATTTGATTGACAGATCCAGAGCTGGAAAGACTTCACTCATGCGTGCGGTCAAAAGTAGTGGAATTATTCGAGCTGCAGCTTTCCCATGTACAGCCCAATTGCCAGAGTTTGTGATGGAGTGTGCTAGATCTTATCATCCTTCATCCAGATCAGTGCGTGATGTTGCGGGAAAGACAATAATTCGTTTGGATGCAGAATTCTTCGATTATTGTTTGAAGATTCCAGTACGAAAGGTGGTGACTTCTATTAGCATTCAGGATGCTGACAGTAGGTGGGAAAAGCATAGAGCTGACTGTGTGAGCATCATGAATAGCCGGTTCATGAAGAAGCCTAGATCCCCTTCCAAGTTCCCGAGAACTCTTCCACGATCCAATTTGGTGCAGGAGGCGGATGATATTGTCAAATTGCTATGCAGGTTGAATGGTGAAGCGAATGCCTACACTTTCCGGACATGGATGTATGCTTTCATCAGGACCATTGAAATCAACAAGGTTGATTCTATAATCAGTTGGTCAGAAATTATTAGCAGCAACATCGGTGAGCAACTGCGGAACGTAAAGCGTACCTTCAGCTTCAAGATGACTTCATACTTGGTATATGCTGCAGCTTCACAGGGTGTCTTTTCCAAGCTGGATAGATGTGGTATTCTTTCCAAGGATCCCATTTTCGAGTGCTACCCACAGCTTACTGCACCTGCGTGCGAGAAGGACTTCAAAGTGATCAACGATGGTTTCTTCTACGATTTCATCTGCAGGTTAGACAAAGACTTGAAGACTCACAGGGTAAGCAAGGAAGCATGGGAAGCAGTGTCCAAGATTGGCAGTGTATTCATCCAGTTTGCAGATTTCACATACATCAGGGTTACGAGCTTTTCAGGTGAACCAACAAAGATGCCAAGGTACCCGAGTGACAGATTGATTGCCATGGAGCTGAGCAGGCAACTTGTGGAGTTACA
Organism: Taxus chinensis; assembly: GCA_019776745.2. Classification (NCBI taxonomy): domain Eukaryota; kingdom Viridiplantae; phylum Streptophyta; class Pinopsida; order Cupressales; family Taxaceae; genus Taxus; species Taxus chinensis. Next base: position 174,603 of record JAHRHJ020003304.1, read on the forward strand.
CGACCTTCAGTCGAAGCGGCACAAGTCTACGGGCTTCTTCCCACTCACTGTGGGATATTACAGTTGCATCAGCATTCACAGAGCTCGAGGGATGGAAGCACAAATGTTGTCCGAGTATGAGCAAGAGTTCTTCCCTGCACGGCTTAATTTCGATCCATTTGGAATAGCCAGGAAGACAATCTCCCAGGAGTACGCACATGTGCCTTCGTTAGAAGATTTCTGGATGAAGTGCAGAAGTGAGTACGAGGTCAGAAAGAAAGATTTCAGCAGGCTGTCGGCAAAGCAAGTATTTGACTTTGGACTAGCGCGGATACCTGCGGATCTTAAAGATGATGGGAACGTGGTACTTGACACTTACCATCAAATGGGAGGAGATAAAGCTCTACTGCAGGATAGCAATGGCGGCTGCAGCACAATAGAAGAAAGATCTGGAGCTGTGTTGGTGAGTACTTCGAGCTGGTTGCTAACGAAGGGATACTGCCTTGATGAAGTATTGATGAACCAAATCACAGGCAACTTCGGCACAGGAGATTCCCTCAAGCGAAAGCATGAAGGAGAGAGCAGCAGAAGGTCCGAGAAGTTGAAAGTACGCAGAAGATCTCAAGAGAAAGAGAAGACCACTTCTACGACCATAGCTTTGACTCCGACTTCTCCAGTACCTAGTGGATCACCAACTATTGCACCACAGCAGCAGGATGCTTCCATGCCTTCATTAAAACCAGCAACGTTCATCTTCTCTCCGCAGCCACTTCGTTCAGCACCCGTTCCAGAGGAGATGTTGAAGCTGCAGATGACGGAGTTCGAAAGAGCTTTGTCCTTGGATGTTTCAGAGGATGGCAGCCATGATACTGTGGCACTTTCTGATGGAGAGGATGCAGAGCGGGAAATGGTAGTGCACTCAGCGACTTCTCACTCTCCGAGAAGTAATTTCTCGGAATGGTTAGCTTTGCAGTTGGTTCCGGAAGCAAGAGTAGAGATGAACTTAGAGGAACATGACTTGCAGCTACTTCAGGATCTGAGCAGAAGAGACAGAAGGCCTAAAGTTGCTAAAGCAACTTCTAGGTTGATCATCGAGGATTCGGGAGAGAAGTTTGCTGAGATATTAATCCCGGCGGAAGGAAAGGTAGAAGAGGAACTCACGGCAGAAGATGTGACGGTGACCAAAATACCACTCGGTCAAGCTACCACTGAAGGATTGAAGCAGGACACGCAGACGTTGCTGGATGCTTTGTTCCTTAGGCTTGACAGTGAAAAGGCGGAGAAAGAAGAGCTGCAGAAGCAAATATCTCAATTATGTGAGATCATAGCCAAGGTTGCTAAACCTTCCGTTCAGCCCATTTCAGCGCAGGTGAGTGATCATCTTATGCAGGAAATGGAAGATGCAAGCAATCAAGTAAAGGCTATTGACGAATGGAAGGATCTGATTATTCGTCAAGCTTCTGTGCAACTTGGGGAAGTGCCAGCCCGCCTAAAGGTTATGAACGATGCAGCAAATCAACTAAAGCAACTGATAGAAAGCATAGAAGGAATAAATACAGTTGCAGAGAGTAACCTGAGTATTTTGGCCGAGATCAACAAGCTGCCGGGAGATGTATTGGTTGCAGAACAAATTGTGCCGGATGGATCAGTCGAGAAGGGGAAGCAGCTAGAGTTTGCAGTATCTTTCCGTTTGGAGATCTGCAGAGTTTTGCTGAAGAGGATGCAGGCGCTTGAGAGTAGAACATCAGATTTGCCGGACAGTATTATTTCTTTCACTGAGGAAAGAGTGGATGGAGGTATTACTTCATACGTGCGGATTGTTTCTAACGAGGTGCATGATTCCCTGGAGGGTTCTCTTCTGATGGTGCAAAAGAGGATTGACAAAGCCACCAAGCCTTTCACGATGAACTCTATCAGTAGGCTGGTGACACTGCAGGCAGACATTGCGAGATTTGGGCCAAGTTTGGAAGAAGTGGAAGCATGCAGCAAAGTGTTGAATGAAGGATTGCTGCAATTCAGGACAGAAAAGGAAGCAGTAGCTAAAACAGATGGAAAGATGCTGAACTATATGTTCGACAAGTATATCAGATATCAGAACAAGAAGAAGATGTAGATGTTACAGCTGGCATGACTTCTTCTATTTCTTTCTTCTTCTACTTTCTATGTTCCCGGATGAAATTGTAAACTTCTAAGTTATTGGTTTTGCAACCATTACTTGAAGTCATGTGGAACCTTTCTATTAGTTAAGTGATACATGTGTCACTTAAGAAGAAGTTAGTTGAGGATGATTGCCAAATGTCATCTTTACTTGTTGTTCATACTTTAGTTCAGTTTGAGTCTTCTATTTGTACTTTCCCTCCTACATTCTATAAGTAGGAGAAGAACCTACGGGTTAATCATCGATCAGAATTTGTAAGAAGCAATCTTGTGTTCTAGACTTTGTGCTGAACCCCTGAGAGCCACTTGTTGCAGAGGAATACAAAGAAGCAGGTTTCCGGAGAACTTTGTGTCACGGCGTACTGTGTTTCTTGCTTTTAAATCTTAGATCTTTAAAGTAAACTTTGTGTTATTTTAGATCTGGATCTAGAACTGCCTTTGCTTTAGAATTCTGTGTGTTCAAATCTATTAAGTTTCTTCTATGTGCATGCAATTAGCTCTGCTATCTACTGATTGGGATGCACATCTTCCTTACTTCTTCTCTGTAATTCCTCTACTTCCTTCTTCTATAATTTTCCTTTCTTAAACAGCTGCTTACTTGCTGCAGAACTTCTTAGTTATGGTTCATGAACTAAGTTGTTAAAGTAAAACCCCTGATAGATAAAAACACATTTATATTGACAAATCTGACACGGGAGCCTCACCGGTTAAATGAGGGAGATTTATCTCATGACTGCCTAGGTTTGATGCTATGCAACTCACCTACTTGACCCCTACTAAGGTTGTAAACTTAATATAGCCGGCTTAACCTTGTATGAGTTAGGTGGTGGAAACCTAACCTAACTACCTTCCACTTTTCATATCTATGCTAAGGAATTCGAGTGAAAGGGTTGTTGAAGGTTGAAGAGGAGAGAGAGAGAAACTTTGTAACTGAGCCATAATGGCTCTTGAAGCTCTGCACAATTTCATGATTTATTCAAAAACTATGTAGGAAGACTTCTCATGATATTATGATGGAATGTTTAAGGATTAGATGAATTAATCTCTTGTATAAATGTTGTGTAAATGTTCATTACTGGTCTAGAGGGATTGACAGTTCCAAGAATGCAAGAAGAAGTCTGCAGGAAGGTAGTGACAGTGAAGACTAGCATGGGATTGTGTGGAGACTTGAGGTGAGTTGGCGGAAGAGTAGGAGGATGATAGAAAGGGTTTCATAGGTGACTATTTCATAATAGCTTTTGATAAAAATATCTATAAGAGTATGACCGAGGAATTTTGAGAGAGGAGACATGTTCTTTGTTCTTGTAATTGGAATGTGTAAATGTTCAAAACTGTGATCTTGTGTATGACAGTCCTTGTGTAACGGAGTTGAGGGGTTTTGAGAAGTGGTAACCCTTGTCAAGAGGAGAGTGTTGTGGTGTAATGGTTTATATATTCAGTGGCATTTCATTGAGTCCTTAGGAACTCCATAAAGATAGAAAAAGATGAAAAAAACTTAGAAAGCATCCCTTGGCAGACTGTACCCTGTTCTGGGGTCTAGGAAACTAAGAAAAACTAGTGTGAGAAGAAAATGCACGGTGAAAACTTCATGTAAAGTTATTTTCAAGCTGGTTATTGGTGAATGAAATGTGACTGAGACTCCTTAAGTCCATAAGAAAGTAGTATTTTTCTCCCTAAACTGTGGAACTCAGGTTTGATTGTGTTTGTATCCAGTTTGTGGAGTTTAGAAGCAAATTTTCTTGAAAGATGACCTTAGTTCATCCCAGTTAGAGCATAAATGTTCTTGTAGAGTGAGTAAAGGTGGTGTGGAATTGTGAAGGAATAGGAAGTATTATTCAATTACAAAAAGTGTTGAAGAAAGAAAGATTCCTAATATGCAGTCCTAGAATTTGATTTTGTGACAGTGCCAATTTGCCATGAAACAAGAACTCTTATAAGATAAGTTGGTGAAGAAGGTGTGCCAAGTTTTTAGGTATTGTTGATAGGTTGGGTGAAGAAAAGGAATTATAGGTGAGTTCCAAATGTGTAAGAAGGGTCAAAACAGGGAAAAGTGAGTTCCATTATCTAAAAGTTGTCAAACTCATTCCTAGACTGTGTATGCCCGTAATTAGAGGGCTTGAGAGTACCAGTTGATGAATTGAGATGAATTTTAAGTCTTGAAAGGACCCTGCAGAGGTAGGAGGAAGGTGAAACAGACAAGAAAGTTTGGTGATTATTCAGGAATCAGGATATTTTGAATTAGAAAGCAAAAGGAGTGCTCAGTTCTTGGTGGTAAACTGTGACAGTTTTGAGAAATAATATGAAAACAGAGACCTCATGGAGGATTCTAAAGGAATAAGTGTCAAGAGGGTTAAGCATGGTTGTTAGCATGATTGATAGGATTGAGGAAGAGTGCAATTCCATTTGGGAAACCAAGGAGTAAGAAGAAACACTCGACTGTACTGTACAGTCTTAGAGGAGTAAACCAAGATAGGCAGAGTAAAGAGAGAAAACCAGTAACTCTGGGTGAGAGGCTATTAAGGAGTGACAAGAAAACAAGTTGGAAGAGTGTAATAGGATAAGATGAAGGCAATTGAGAAAATATTTCCAAGGAAAGGAGTTAAAACAGAGTATAGAGGACTGTGGGAGTCAAGAAACACTAAGAAGAAAAGGAGGTTAAAACTTGAAACATAGGCTGAATGAAACCAAGAAGGTTAATGAACCTTGAATGAAGATTGAACAAGTTGGAAGTAAGTGGGTTAAGAAGTTTAGAAGAGTGAGACAAGTTATTAAAGTGCAAAAACCAAGTTTTTGCATTGAAAGCAAGAAACTTGAGAGACCTAGAGAAAAAGGAGGTTTTGGTGTTGGGAGAAGTAGAGGAGTTGGAGGACAAAACATAAAATATACCAAAATTTATCTTCTAAAATATCATAAAGATGCCTAACAAAACATCAAATACACATAAATATATATATTCTAAAATAACTAAGTTATCTGTTGAACCTGGACTCTGAATTGCAGGTTGTGGCATGATAGTAAGGCGAAGCACTTGAATTGTCCAAGGAAACATCAAATTTAGGCAGAGTGTAAATTCCCATATTGCAGCTGCATGTGCAAGATCCTCAAACTGATAGAACAGATCAATGTCAAATATTGGGTTTGTGCCACATGCCCAAGCATGAGAATCATTTCACATCTTTATTTCTTTCATCAACAAGCTCAAATTTTATGGCCTTGCTTCAGCTTGTAATACAAACCCACATTTCTTCCTTTAAGTGACCAGTTAATTGAGTTATTAAAGATACTGCAAATCAAGGTTATCATTCTCCTATCATCTCACCTTTCATTGTCTACCAATTCTCTTGGTGATGCTCTTGATTTATGATGTGGATTTCCAGGCCGCAACATCTCAATCACATTTCTAGTTAGGAAACCACAGACTTTGCAATAATGAATAAACAAAAAGCTGAATAACAAAAACAACAGCTCAGAGAGATAGAGATAAAAGAAAGATACAGAATACCAAACATGTAAGAAACAAACACAAGATTTACATTGTAAAACCCCAGCTGAGTGCTTAGGGAAACATCCACGGTGCAAGACATCAAGCTTTTGTTAACTCAAGAAGAATACATTACATGCGAACTTGTTATATGAGCTACTGTTGCTCTTCACAAAGATAAATACACATTATTGGCAAAGTGGAGTTAGGATTCCTCCTAAGAAAGAGTGGAAAAACGCCATTAGGATTTTCCTTCCTAAAAATAGAATTCGATGGAATTTGTCTTTCTAGAAACAAAGGGATTGACTCTTTAATTTTTTCTTCTGGGGCTCCCCCCCCAAACCGCTGCTAAGGGTGGCATTGAAAAAAGTGGGGGGCAATTCCCCCCCCAAACTCTTCCCTTCGGGAAGTGAGCTACAAACTACACCGCAAAAGGATCCAACATTTAACTTTGATGTCATGTATCTAACATTTCTCATAGTAGGCCTCTTGACAGGCAATGAATTGCTGCAATGAAGAACAATTATAAGGACTGTAAGCATCGATTCCTTATGTAACTCAGAAATTTCAAGATCCAAAACATATTATGAACCATTTTTCGTTTTCAAGAATCTAGTTAACCAGTTTGAGGATCACTACTCCAAAATTATAGACACCACTTTTTTGGTCGTAACCTTTAATGTGTAAGAAAACTCAAGAAAATGTGCAACCTGAGTGAATTGTAATAACTAATAAGTATGTAAGATCTCAAAATCAAAGTATATAATTGTGAGACAAAACTAGAACAGGGTCTTTCAAAAGTCTCGATAAATCTTCTAGTCTAGATTCCCATGGCCTTTTGGACTTTCAGGATCTCTCTCAAAGTGTGCACTACAATTTCGAGCATCTCCACTCTAATACTGTCAAATTTTCAGGTCCCCTCTCAGATTTGATGCAATGGGACTATTAGGTCCACTCTAAAATCATGTATTACAATTTCAAGCATCTGCATTGTGATATTGCACTGTTTTGTACATGTGTGCTTAGTTTTTTAGTCCTGGTAATGCCAAGTCTTTAGGTGGCCTCAGTTCTCTTGAAACAAGCAATATTTCAGATTTCTCATCGCATAATTACTTTTCTACAAGGGGGTTTCTCTGCACTGATTATTTCTATAATTTGCATTGTAATTTCCTTAAGCCAAAAACAACCATTCTAATATTTGAGGTTTCAAACTTTGTTCACCAATTGTAAACCACAGGAAGAATTAAAATGTGTATTTTACATGACACAAGGTTCCAGCCTTAAGCCATAACATTCATTTTGATACACAACCAAGCTTCCCTATTTTTGCATTCTGATATTACAGTGCTTTGTACATGCATGCTCAGTTTTTTAATCCTGGTAATTGCAATCTTAATCCTATGGCGAGTCTTTAGGTGGCCTCAATTCTCTTGAAATACGGAATATTTCAGATTTTTCACCAGTAGTAGTATGTATATAGTTAGCTTGCTTATCCGGAGCAATGCATCCATAAGACCCTGCAACTCCAGACATGGTCTCATATCCTTGATTGCATTTTCCCAAGATCTTAACCATGCCAAAATCAGCCACACAAGCATGAAGTTGCTCATCCAACAAAATATTGTTTGTTTTATGTCACAATAAATGAAAGGAGGATTGCAATTATGATGAAGATAAGCAAGGCCAAAATGGAAGGTTGGGAACAGGGAATGGACACCCATCAAAGCATTATTGATAAAAAAATCAATAGTCTAACCGTATTACAAATAATACCGAAAATCAAGACTTTTTCATGGTTGTATGATTCGTTTTAAAATACATGTACATACCAGTGTCCAGGCCGTATTTTTGGCTGTGATTTTGACCCTCACAAATTAGTAGGCCATAACTTTGTTTTTAATATTCCTTGACAAGTATTTAGGGGAATAAACCAGCAGAAATCTGTATGTAAGAAATTTCAATTTACAACCACATAAAAGAACAAACTGTCAACAAATTTTGATTTGACAGGAACCTTTAAGCTCAAATTACAAGGCCTTCCCATATTTGAAGCATCTATGAAGACCGAAACTCTACCAAAAACCCATGTTTGTGAATAAACAATCAAAAAGTGTAATAGATAATAATTATAGTTCATGAAAGTCCAATCATAAGTCCTGGGAAGATGGCATTGGGGGCAATCTGCAGCAGGTTCTAAGGTAGAAAAAATGCCAATTTCCTAAAAGTTTTGCATATTTTCTAAGAAATTGAGATAACAAACAAAGCTGGCTTAGTTGTGGGGAAAACTCTATGACTAAATGTATTTGAGCTAAAATAATACAAATATGGGTGATCTTTGGGAAGTTTCTATGCTTCTGCATTAGCATGGGAGAAATAAGTTCTTGTGAACTATTATTTAATAAAGATCGGTCACAAAGATCGATTCCAATCAATATAGCGAATTCCCCAAAATGCTATATTGCAAAAACATGCATTATAAAACACCAAATATACATAAATATATCTTCTAAAAAGACTATGTTACCTATTGAACCTAGACCTGAATTGCAAGTCGTAGCATGCTAGTAATGCAAAACACTTGCATTGTCCCAGGAAATAGAAAATGTTGACAGGGTATAAAATCCCATGTTGCGGCGACATGTGCAAGATCCTCAATCCAGTAGAACAGATCAATGTCAAATATTGGGTTTGTGCCACATACCCAAAAACGACACCAAAAAAGAATCAAGTTAGGCTCAAGTTGGAGGCGAGTTTGGAGAAATAGATACCCCTCAATCCTCCAAAAAAGTTCTGAAACTACATAGAACCAACTGCTACAGCAAGACTTTAACTTGAAAAGCCTAATGAGAGGAAAACTAGCTGGAAATAGAAAATGCTCAGCTTCCTTTCCTTTCTTTGGCCAAGGAAATTACAAAGAACTTGGTTAGAGCATATTACAACAATCTCCCTACTAGTATGCGCATTTTGCTACTCTGCACATACAAATAGCTCTAACAGAGCATATTATATAGTCTCCCTACTTTTATGCTCACTTTGCTAATCTCTTCACCTCAATTTCTATTCTCTTCTCTTTTCCCCTTACAAATGGGATTACTGTGGTTGTGTCTTTGTACACCAAAGGACCTCCAAATGCCAAGGAATTTTGAAGAGATTGTTTTTGTTGTTGTTTTAGTTGTCTATTTAAGATGAAATTTCCATGCCACATACATAACTGCCATGTCCATGACACAACTGACACCACATTCTACTTGGCGATTTTGTCATTGTACAATGCACCCTTTGATTATGTTATGTTTTTAAAGGGAATTCTCGGTTGTTTGACAGAATGAATGATTTTCTGGATCTTTATGGATCACAATTAATTCACTTTATATTTTCAATGTTTTAGAAAAATGTCAAGCAAATATAAACTTGTGTTGCAGGTTCACATCTCTTTTAAGAAACTAGCACTTATAACATTTTGTAGATTACTCTTGGTTTCAATAAACTTCATTTACATTGCCACTATTATATATGTTTACTATGGTCATTTCTTTGCTTAAATTTAGTATGGTATGCACCAGATTTCCAATTTCAGTGTGTGGTTTCCACCAGATTTCCTATATCCAGATCTTTTTTATTCCTATTTTTTAACATGTCGTGAAAGGGTGACTCAAGGCCGTCGAGGGTCGTCTTCAAAATGCCTTCCATTTCAATGGGGAAGTCTGTGGTGCTCTATGTGCTTACTAGGAACCCCTCCAACATCGGCAATGACATCTCCACTATGTCGATCAGGTACAAGCAACAAGAGGACACCATCTACGATCCCAACCTCCTTCACTTGTAAAAACATCTCCTACCAAGGAAACGAAGGTGGTGGAGTCTGTGAGTTTGAGTGTAAATATGGACCCAATTCTTCCACAACTGGAGTTTTGGCTTATGGAACATCTAGTCTCATAAGCTAGGCACCTTCATCAAGGTTGTGGGTGCCCCTATTGGTGCTAAAGGGATCCAATTTGGATGTGGTCATGAGGATGATGGCAATTTTGATGGCATATACAGTATTGTCTAGCTTAGAAGAGGCTACCTTTCAATGGTTTCTCGGTTGAGTGACTCCATTAATAACAAAATTTCTTATTGTTTACAATCCATAGAGGCCGATTCCTCGGGAAAGAAGGCCCCTTTATTTCTCGGAGATGATGTTCTGCATGGCTTTGCATCCAAATTTTGTTTTACGTCCTTTTATTGAATTCAATTCTCAAAGCTATTACTATCTTTAATTTCAAGGAATCTATGTTGCTTGTAGGGTAGTAATCTTTTCGCGCTCCGTATTCACAATTGGAAGATCGCTGAATCGTTGAAGATTCAAGGATAGCTATTGATGCACTATCACACCCAACTATATAGTTCTGTATGTATTAGGGTTCACCTTAAGACCCCCTACCAAAATCCAACTTGGATATTTTTTGGTGAATCTGCAAAATGGAATTCGTGTTGATGATGAATATGAGAAAAATGTATATTGTGATGGATGCGAATAATTTATTAGGTAAAATTCATGACAGACACCCGTCTGTGTATGCAACCGGGTGTCCGTGTATGCAGCCGCCTGGCTGTATATGTAGATGCCCAACTGCATACGCAGCGGCTTGCCTGCATATGCAATCGAGCGACTGCATGTACGGACACCCGACTGCATACGCAATTGGGCGTTTGTGCATGCAGCCGGGCGTATACCCGGCTGCATACGCAAACAGAATCGAACCCACATGTCAAGCGTCTCTGCATGCAGCCACCCAGTTGCATATGTAGGCAGGCGTTTGAATGAGACCATGTGTCTGCAATTTGTGGTCGTGTGTCTGGACTATATACATGGGCATTTGGATTGTTGTCAAAAGAGCCTTATGGCATTTGAATTTTGCATATGCTTAGAGTTTTAACTAGTATATGTTGGCGAATGTACCTGATTTATGTTTCGAGGTATCGGCGATTTACATATATATGTTTTATTTTAAACATTGGGCGAGTTGACCCGAAAAAGTAACTTGCTCCCGGAAATTTTAGGCGAAATGCTACTCCATACGACTCCTCAAATTCACCAAATGCAAATTTCAAAATGTAAATATTCGTGAATTAGCGAATAATTGCCACCAAAATTTTCCCTGGTATATATTTTGTATTTTTTTCCCAATATAACTATCCATAATTAAAATTATAAAATTAAAGCTGACTTCAAGTATGTTACAAATTTAAGATAAGGTGTTTTGACATTATTTTAACATTTTTATAAAAACAATTTATATAGTTTCGCATTCATTCATATTTATGTTGAACGTGCATTCCCAGGAACAAAAGCTTGAGCTTTGAGGCTTCAAAAATTACAGGCCCAAATAATCTGGGTATGACCACCTAATGTTCAAATAAAACCAAATTCTTCTCGCAACTTAATAACTCTAGTAGTTGCGCTTTGACATATTTTTCGTGTCGTTCTTCGACGGTAAAGTTTCAAATTGTTTCCCCTTTCAATTTTTTCCACCCTCTCACTTCTCCACCCGCTAACCCTTTCTTCTTCACCACCCTTCCTCTCTTATTGTTTCTCTCCAAGTGGGAGAGGAGTCAAACCAGAGGCTTATCTATCAGTTGTTGGAATAGGAATGGTTCCCTTTGGTCCTCCTCGGGCCTTATGTTTGATGCTCTCAAGGATGCCGACATTCTCTTCATCACAGAGACACACGAGAGCCCGGTTCGTCCTCTCCCAGGCATTACTGGATTTCTTTGGTTATCAGCTTGTAGACCGGAGACTCGGGCTTCGGGTGGTGTTAGAGGCTCTGGTGGGGTTGCCTGACTCTATAGAGACTCCCTCCAGAACAGGATCTTGATGGTCGGTTTCGATGAGTTTACCAGGTACATGTGGATTCGCATTAGTAGGGCCACTCAATTCTCTAGGGATTTATATATAGCAGTTTGTTACTTTCCTTCGGCTGCTTCCCCTTATGCCATCCACAATGGTCCAAATGGTGATCCTTTCTTTGACTTATACGACAGTATTGGTCAATACTCTGTCGTAGGGGAGGTTATCATTTTAGGTGACTTTAATGCCCATACCAGACACTTTCAGGTCCCCCTCCACGATAGGTCAAAGGATATGCTCTGCACACAGAGGACTGACCCTGTGTCAGTTGGTCTGCATAGGAATTTTGAGAATACAAATGGCCCTTTTACAGCTTATGGTCGGTTCCTCCTCCAGCTCGGGGAGTCACAGGCGTTGGTAATCTTCAATGGGATCGAGCGCTTCCTAGATTCACACTTCTTCACATGTCATCCCCATGGCGGGGGCACTAGTGTGGTGGACTATATCCTTGCCAGCCCAGACATCTCACCCCTCTTCTACTCCTCCTTTGTTTCCCCCATTCCCCTTGCCGATCATGCTGTCCTAACTTTCTCTCTGGTCGCCAGCTCTCCTACCACCATCGCCCCTCCTCCCCCTCCCCACTACCCACCTCGCATCTCCTTTCATTTTGATAAAGGGGATTCCGGTTCTTACTCATCCCACATCCGCGACCTTCTCCCCTCTGAGCTCCTATTCTCTAACATGCCTAGTGTGGAGGCCAAGTACTCGTGCCTTTCCTCTGCCATGTGGGAGGCTGCCCTGAGATCCTTTCCCAGCTCCACCACCCATCCCTCGGCCACTAGTACTACTAAATCTTGCCCCATGAACCAATGGTACGATGTAGAGTGCAAATCCCTTCACAGTCGCCTTTGCCAGGCTTTCACCCAGGCCCTCCCCTCCTTCCCCACTCTTAAGGTTACCTACAGGTGCCTTCTCCGCCGTAAGAAGATCCTTCATTTCCCACCACAGATACATCCTTTCCACCTTCCTTAGGACTAACCCTCAGTCCTTCTGGTGTACTATCTTTCCCCGCCACTCCCCCTCCTCCACAATGATCGATCCTATCTCCATTTTTTCCCACACCTCTGCCCTTTACAATGTTCCGGGGCAGCAGTCTACCCAAATTGGCATCCCGCCGCTTGGTAATCCCTTCACTCACCGTAATATCAAAGAGGCAATAAGGATTTTGAATTGTAACAAGGCAACTGATGTGGATGGTTTCCAAGCCGAGTTCTTTAAGCAGGGTTTTGAGGTTTTTGGTACCTATTTGGCAGATCTTTTCAATCAGGTGGTTAGCGTGGGCTTCCCTCCTACCTGGTCTCATCATATCATTCACCCGATCCACAAAGTTGGGTCCATTTCTGATCCGAACAACTACAGGACTATCATGGTGGGGCATTCTTTCTCCAAACTCTATGCTACAGTCCTCCACAGGTTATTGTCTGAGATTTTGGAGCAGAAGCAGCTCAGAGCCAAAGATCAGGCTGGTTTTCGCCCTGGTTACCACACCATCGACCACACCTTAACCCTTCGGGCTATTATTGAGGAGGCTCGTCACCGCTCTTCGAAAGTCTATTGTTGTTTTGTAGACTTTCGAAAAGTTTTTGACTCCGTACCTCGCATGGCCCTCTTCCAACGACTCCGAGACATCGGTATTTCTGAGACTCTTGTTATTGCCATCATGCACCTCTATGAGTCCATCCTTGGTCGTCTTCATACTGCACACGGATTGTCTGATCTCATCAGGATCACCATTGGGGTTAAACAGGGGTGCCCCTTGTCTCCTACCCTCTTTGGCATTTACATTGATGAGCTGGAATCTTTCCTTCGGGATCACATTCAAGAAGGGGATGGTTGCCTTCTTCACCATGTCTTGATTTCCATTCTCCTATTTGCCGACGATATTGTTTTACTCGCCTCTTCTCTTGAGGGGCTTCAGAGACAGCTTGATGCACTTGCTTTATTCTGTGATCTTCGGCATTTGACGGTCAATCTTCTCCTGAGGGGCTTCAGAGAGTATTAAGGGATGGTATTCAACTATGGAAAAAAGATGATCGTGGAAAAAAGATCATGGATCATAAAAAAATACGATAAATCCGGAAAAAAATACGCTCTCATTAATCTTCCTAAGACTGCTGAAAGCCTTCTAAACAATACTGAAAAAATAAAAAACCTTTTTGCTCTTGACTATAAAATCTTGGAGGTGTTCACAATTTAAATATTTATTTTATAAAATAATAATAAATAATATATATTTTCTAGATCCTGTATTTTAAGATTTTGCAACAGAAAAATACGAAATTTTATACAGTTCAATAAAAAATATGGGAAAAATACAGAAAATCTTTATGATTTTACAGTATTTGGTAACTATGGCTCTGGCTATTTGGGTAGCCTCTACAAGCTCAACAATCTGAGACAATGCAGTTTCTGAACCTACTCTCATTCATGGTTCCACCTATGAGCTTATCTCCAGACCTCTTTGCAATATGCCTGGATTCAAGGAGATTAGCAATGCGCTGGTTTCAAGGAAATCCTAACCCTATAATCAGAAGTGAGCGATTTCCAAAGAGTGTATACCAAATAGAAGTAAAACAGCATTTGTGCTCAATGCAACCAGTACATCCATATTTGCTAATCCTCTGTGGAAAGCGTGCAACATAAAATCTCTTACTTATTGTGAACTGTTTTGGAGTACACAAAACCCATCTGAGGACTGTACCATTGGGAAAAAAATGGATAAGAGAAAGACAGGAATTGGGAAACACAGCTCCAAAGGTAGCATTTCTTATGATGTTTTGTTTCTTTTTATCTTCCGACATCCCTACATCCGGGAGGGCTGTATAGGCATGCTCTTTGATAGTTTGGTCCTAATTCTGCCTGTTGAATGCATTGAACTATAAAACAGGGGCCAGTTAATTTGGTATCATATTACATATTTATATTTTGCATTTGAATGCATTTAAACAAAGTCCACCAAGGAATGACTGTAGTGAAATCTCCATGAGCTTTGATTCTTCAGTTATTTCATGGTCAACATATGTTTCACAGTGCTGTTTTAAGCTTTTGCTCATAGTCTAGGACCACATTTGCAAGCTTCACTTTCATGTCATAGGCAATTTTCCAATGCTGAAGTTGCCAGACTTATTGTCATGTATGACCCTATAATTGATCATTTTGCTTAAAAATTAGATCATCGAAATACGAGATAAATCTGTGTTGGTTAATGGCCTTTTCTATTGTTACACAACCAAGTTTCCCTATTTCTGCGTTCTGATATTGCAGTGCGTGCCCAGTTTTTTAGGCCTGCCCATATTTGTAGCATCTGTGAAGACAGAAACTCTACTAAAAGCCCATATTTGTAGACAAACAACGAAAAACTGTATTAGATAATAATTCTGTACATGAAAGTCCAATTGTGAGTCCTGGGAAGATGGCATTGGAGGCAATCAAATTCCTAAGATTTTTTGGTAATTTCTAAGAAATTGGGATGGCAAGCAAAGCTGACCTAGTTCTGGGAAAACTCTATAATTAAATGTGTCAGAGCCAAAATAAAACAGAGATGGGTGATCTTGGGAAGTTTCTATTCTTCTGCATTAGCTAGGGAGAAATAAGTTCTTGTGAATTGCTACTTATTAAAGATCGGTCATAAAGCTCGATTCCAATCAATATAAATAATTTTCCAAAATTCAATATTACATAAAGATGCCTCACAAAACACCAAATATACATCAATATATCTTCTAAAATAACTTAGTTACCTGTTGAACCTAGACTCTGAATCACAGGTTGTAGCATGCTAGTAAAGCAAAGCACTTGAATTGTCCAAGGAAACATCAAATTTTGGTAGTGTAAATTTCCATGTTGTGGCAACATGAGCAAGATCCTCAAACTGGTAGAACAGATCAATGTCGAATATTGGGTTTGTGCCACATGCCCAAGCACGAGAATCATTTCACATCTTTATTTCTTTCATGAGCAAGATCAAATTTTATGGCCCTGCTTCAGCTTGTAATACAAACCCACATTTCTTCCTTCAAGTGACCAGTTAACTAAGTTATTAAAGATACTGCAAATCAAGGTTATCATTCTCCTGTCATGTCACCTTTCATTGTCTACCAATTCTCTTGGTGATGCTCTTGATTTGTGATGTGGATTTCCAGATCGCAACATCTCAATCACATTTCTTGCTAGGAAACCGCAAACTTTGCAACAATGAATAAACAGAAAGTTGAATAACAAAAACAACAATATACAGAGATAGAGATAAAAGATATATGCAGAATACCAAACATGTAAGAGACAAACACCATATTTACATGGTTAAACCCCAGTTGAGTGCATAGGGAAACATCCACGGTGCAAAACATCAAGCTTTTGTCAACTCAAGAAGAATAGATTACATGCGAACTTGTTATATGAGCTACTTTGGCTCTTCACAAAGATAAATACACCTAATTGGCAAAGTGTAGTTAGGATTTCTCCTAAAAAATAGAGTGGAAAAATGCCATTAGGATTTTCCTTCCTAAAATTAGAATTCGGTGGAATTCGTCTTTTTAGAAACAAGGGATTGACTCTTTAATTTTTTCTTTCGGGGCTCTGCCCCCAAACCCCCACCAAGTGGGGCAGCAACAAAAGTGGTGGGCAATCCTCCCCCAAACCCTCCCTATGGGAAGTGAGCTACAAACAGCACTGCAAAGGGGTCCAACATTTATCTTTGCTGTCACGTATCTAACATTTCTCATGGTAGGCCTCTTGACAGGCAATTAATTGGTGCGATGAAGAGCAATTCTAAGGACTGCAAGCATTGATTCCTTATGTAACTCAAAAATTTCAAGATCCAAAACATATTATGAACCATTTTCGTTTTCAAGCATCCAGTTAACCAGGCTGAGGAGCACCACTTCAAAATTATAGACACCACTTTTTTGGTCGTAACCTCTAATCTCTAAGAAAACTCAGGAAATGTGCAACCTAAGTGAAATGTAATAAGTATATGAGATCTTAAACATCGAAGTATATAATTGTGAAACAAAACTAAAATAGGGTCTTTCAAACGTCTCAATAAATCTTCTTGTCTAGATTCCCATGGCCTTTTGGATTTTCAAGATCTCTCTCAAGGTGTACACTACAATTTCGAGCATATCCACTCTAATACTGTGAAACTTTCAGCTCCCCTCTCAGATTTGATGCCATGGGACTATTAGGTCCAGTCTAAAAGCATGGATTACAATTTCAAGCATCTGCATTGTGATATTGCACTGTTTTGTACATGTGTGCTCAGTTTTTTAGTCCTAGTAATGCCAAGTCTTTAGGTGGCCTCAGTTCTCTTGAAACAAGCAATATTTCAAATTTCTCATCCAATAATTACTTTTCTACAAGGGGGTTTATCTGTACTGGTTATTTCTATAATTTTCATTCTAACTTTCTTAAGCAAAAACAATCATTCTAATATCAAAGGTTTCAAACTTTGTTCACCAATTGTAAACCACAGAAAGAACTAAAATGTGTATGTTACATGACACAAGGTACCAGCCTAAGGCCATAACATTCCTGTTGTTACACAAATAAGCTTCCCTATTTCTGCATTCTGATATTACAGTGCTTTGTACATGCATGCTCAGTTTTTTAGTTCTGGTAATTGCAATCTTAATCCTATGGCGAGTCTTCAGGTGGCCTCAGTTCTCTTGAAATACAGGATATTTCAGATTTCTCACCAGTAGTACTATAGATGTAGTTCTGCTTATCCGGAGAAATGCATCCATAAGACCCTGTGACTCGATATATGGTCTCATATCCTTGATTGCATTTTCCAAAGATCTTAGCCACGTGAAAATCAGCCACACAAGCGTGAAGTTGCTCATCCAACAAGATATTGTTTGATTTTATGTCACAATGAATGAAAGGAGTATTGCAAGGCCAAAATGGAAGGTTCGGAACAGGGTATGGACAACCATAGAGCATTATTGATAAAAATTCAATACTCTAACCGTATTACTAATAATACCGAAAATCAAGACTTTTGCATGGCGGTATGATTCATTTTAAAAATAGATGTACATACCAGTGTCTGGGCCATTTTTTGGGTTGTGATTTTGAACCTAACAAATTAGTAGGGCATATATTTGTTTTCAATATTCCTTGACAAGTATTTGGGGGAATAAACAGCAGAAATCTGTATGTAAGAAATTGCAATTTACAACCACATAAAAGAGCAAAATGTCAGCAAACTTTTATTTGATAGGCATCTTTAACTTCAAAATCAAGGCCTGCCCATATTTGAAGCATCTATCAATACGGAAACTCTACCAAAAACCCACATGTGATTTTAGATGGAAATAAGATGTTACCAAAATTTGTTAAGAGGCATAGTACTTATCAATGAATAAATAAGAGAGAAGTCAGAATGTTGGATTCTAGGACGATCACCAAGCTCATATACACTAAATCACACAAACCATAAAATTATTAAATAATGAAAAAAATGAGAACTCCGACTGTAAAGTAGAAAAAGATTCCTAAAATGGAAAACACGAACTAGATTTAACTTGATGAAACTCCTGTTTCTTATTAATATTTCACTTGATGGAGACATTACACTGTTTTCTCTCTAAATGAAATCTGATATTTTAACTGATTTCACCCATTGACCTAAAATAATCATTGAAAATGAATGTCTGGACTATCTTCTTGTATCTTTGATCCCTTTCAACAAAGGTACCATCTACTGTTTTCTTGAGACATTACACTGTTTTCTCTCTAAATGAAATCTGATATTTTAACTGATTTCACCCATTGACCTAAAATAATCAATGAAAATGAATGTGGACTATCTTCTTGTATCTTTGATCCCTTTCAACAAAGGCACCATCTATAACTTCACTTTCTTCTTGTAATAACGTTCTTGAATAAGCTTTGGTCCCTTTCAACAAATGCACCATCAACAACTTCATTCAATTGGCGCTTCAAGCTCCGTACAGGGCTACCCAATTGGCATGTGAAGAGATCCTTTGAATTGCAAGGCAAGAGTTCGTGTGCTTGGGAATGGAATTCAGGACGGAGAGATATGAATAATTCTGCTTCAGTGGGACAGAGCATTTCCCACCGCCTTGATGAATAAGGCAGACTATGCTCCAAAATGCAAACAGCAACATCAGCCAACACATTAAGTGCAGCAAACGACTCCTTCTGACTTTCAAGATTCTCCATCTGAATTTCAGAAGAGTAATTGCCAATCTTGATTCTGTCTGTTCTGGGTCTCTTGCAGGACCAATCCCTGAAACTTGAAGTGGGTCCTGAGCTACCCATATATCTGAAACCCATCATATCTGCATCAATGTCCTGTGCCTCTGTGTCAGTAATTGTGCCTCTTGGTCTCTTGCAGGACCGATCCCTGAAACTTGAAGTGGGTTCTGAGATACCCATCATATCGGCATCAATACCCCTTGACTGCAATGGCATGTCCAGTGCCTCTGTGTCAGTAATTGTGTCCTCCATTGAGGTTTCTCTGTTTCTGCCTGCATATATGATATGGGTTTCTTTGGCAAAACCTGCTTTCATGGCCTGTCTCCACGCCCTAAGCCTTGATGTCTCTTTCTTCTGACAAAGATTTCCATGAATGGTACCTGAATTACTAGTACCCACTTCAGATGAGTGGGAAACATGAGTTGGGATTACTGATATGGGGGATAAGCTGCAATTGGCCTCGCCCTTATGTGACACATCTGAAACAGGGATGCTTTCAATAGGAATTAAGGAAGACCCTCTTGCAATGGCTGCTGTCATGACGAACAAGAATTTCTTGCGAGCGTTGCCCCATTGCAAGAAATTCGCACTCACCTTCGTATCCATTGCACTGAAAAACCAAAAAACTCCGCAGACAGCTCTGCTAAACCTTGAAATCCAATTGTTTTTGATATTTGGCGGTAGCTCTGCTAGGGGCATATGAATGTCGAGGCCAACGGTCATATGAATGTCGCCAATGAT
Source organism: Taxus chinensis (assembly GCA_019776745.2). Lineage (NCBI taxonomy): Eukaryota > Viridiplantae > Streptophyta > Pinopsida > Cupressales > Taxaceae > Taxus > Taxus chinensis. The sequence continues at coordinate 194,075 of JAHRHJ020003304.1, forward strand.
CATTTTGATCGAGAAGATTAACTTAAATGCAACCTTTATGCAAATGACGCGGTAAGTGTTTTTACATTTAAAAATCAATGCACTAGATAGATCTGTATTAGTTTTGGTGTAACAATTCAAGATGTATTTGTCAAAAATAAATGTTTCAATACAGGTTTAGAAAACAAGGTAAAGTTAGACTCAAAATTTGTACAAAAACATAAAATCTTGATCAAAATTATAACACTCTCAGTATGAATAAAATAGTAGTAGTACAGTTTAAAACAAATTTCAACTAGGGTGAATATAATCATGCAAACATGTCTGTGTGCTTTGAGGCTTTGAAAACCTTGCTCACTTTTCTAAAATTCATTGTGGATCATTGAGAAATTACCTTTCTTCCTTGCAACCCCAATGTGATCGCAATACCTTGAAAAAAATATTAAAATTGGAACGAGTTAATGGAGGCATGCTGTAATCTTTTCATTACTATCACGGTCCTAAGATTTAGAACAATTTGGAAAACATCACACTAAGGGAGATGAGCCACTCGTCGTGCACCCAAACTTACAGGGGTCATATAATGAGCATTAGACCACATATTAACACGAAAATAATGACATAAAATTTGTGTCCCTCTTAACTTAGTAAAAATATCCAATTTAAATAAAAAACACTTATATATAGATCGTATAAATTCATTTTAAGCACATGTGCCTCATAAAGTGGAAATTATATGGGTGGATTAATATTAAAACAAAGTTACCTATATAATAGTTAATGTATGGACCAATAACCGATATGTAATATTGTTTTAAGTGTGCATGATGACATGGAAACAGAAAAGGAAAGGGCGTGAGTTTTGGCGCGAACACAGGTGGCAAATGCATTTACTCCAATGCATGTGAGCTATCAATGTTAGTTAATAGCAAACCAGGACCAAACTTAATCACCCCAGCACTAGTCATTCCAACTCACACCACCAATACTTGGGTGCCTTTGTAGCCTCACCTGCAAACCGCCTTTGCAACATGTTTGTGCATCTCCCCAGCTCCCATCCATGGATGTTTCTCACAACGTATAGACTTCGGTGGAGGTTTCTCACTAGGCAACGAAGAAACTCAACTGAACTATTTTTAATTGCTTCCATTATATTTTGATACTTTTATTTTGTTGGGACCATATTTGAGATCATCGTGTCTCACTAGGTAAAAGTGTGAAAGAACTATACAACTGTGGTTATTTGGATAAAAATCTTGCACCTCGAAATAAATATTTTTAAGGAAATTGTCTAGATTGTGGGTTTGAAGTTGTGATTTTGTTTTTAAAGTTTGTTGTATGATGGTGTTGGTATTTGATAAATGGCCTACTGTTTGTTGAAGATGGATGTGTAAGTTTCTCCATTTTTGTAAGTTATGATTCATGGGTTTTTTTCAAAGTAATGTAGAAGGTGTTGTTTGTGATTATTTAAAGGGAAGGTGTAGAAATACAAAGCCATTTTTCAATTATCATCTTTTATATTGCTTCCGCTTCCTAATTCCAAGTGGCACCAAAAGACAATCCACTCAGCGTGAAAACTCCGTTTAAGTGTAATAGGAGTAACGCGGGGAGGGGTAAAATGTTCCTCTTTTCTGTGCACAATCCTAGAACCTGGCCCAATATGGGCCCAAGACAACATGGAAGAGGAAATAAAGCCTACTCAGGCTTTTGGGATTAACTTTTCTCAAATTACACTTATGTCTTTGCCTGAGTTAGAGGATTTGTGGGTGGTTCTAGTTATGCATTGGATAATAGATTGCATACACATGGCAAAAGATCGGGAATAAAGACTTCTAAATTTTGATGACATGAATTATCAGGGATTTTCTTCAATTTGATACATTTTCAATGTTTAAGCACACATATAGGAAAAACACTTCTAAATTTCCTTTCAGATTTTTTTGCAATATGATCTGTATTGCTTGTTTAGTAGGTTTCTCCTCATTTTCTTACATATTTTGGCAACATGTGCAAGATTTTGTGATTCTTTAGATGCATTCTCACAGTTGTAGTATGTTTACCTTCTTTTATGAGTGAGATTTTGTTACGGTTTTTTGCATGATTGTGTAATCGGTATAGATTTTATCTGCATTTAATATGCAGTTCTTCATGGGTCTAGTTAATACATACATTTGACAACACTTCATGGATTTAATTCAAAAAAAATACATAATTTTCATTATGTAATGGAATCATTTTCCCTTTACAAACAAAAACAGGTTGTTATATTCTTGGATGTCATATTCATAGCATGTTGTGGGCATATTAATCAATCAGGCCAAATTTTTAGTTTTTATCGAATCAAAATTACTATTACAATATACATATATATCGACAACTTCCCAAAAATACTCAAAAACATTATGCTAAATCATTTCAAAAAAATCAGGAAATGGGGTTGGTGAATCTGCAAACATGTTTGTAGTGGATGTGTTAGAATTTTCGGTTGTCTTCCTGTGTTGATGTCCCTCGTAGGTGTAGTTGGGAATGTTTTGGAATTTTCTGAAGCATTTACTTCAAGTGATACTTTATGTGCAGAACACCAACTGGGGGCAATGGATGGCCATCAGCTCCCTCAATAATGGGTGTTTTTCAGGAAATGGATTTGTTGGACTATTGAGTCTCCTTTTCCTTTCCAACTCTCTTCTTGCCTTCTCAAAATCCTCCTTTCTATCTTGCTCCTTTTGAATCCTTTCATGTTCTTTCTTTTTCTCTCTTTCTTACCTTTGCATCAATTTTTGATGCTCCTTTGTTTGCCTTATATATTCTCTTTCAATCTTTTTGTGTTCCTTTCTTTCTCTTTCAGCAATCCATTCTACTTTTTTCTCTTGAATATGTTCCCTCTTTCTTTGCTTTAATTCATCAATTTCATTCTTCTTCTTTTCTTTATTCATGAGAAGCTTCATGTACTTATTGTTGTTGCAAACTCACAGCACCCCTGGATACAGATCAGGCTTCTAGGTTGATCACTCTAGCATCCAGTGTGATTGCACAACATGGAAACCTCTCTCCAAGTGTGGGACTTGCAGAAATGAGAGAGGAATCTCTAGAGAAGGCTGGTTCCTGCTCCTAAACTACCTGCCACAAGCTATTCCAGTGCAGGCAAGCTAATCTAATCCTAATCTAACCGTGCCAAGGGGACAAAGAGAGAGAGAAAAGGGAAAAACAATAGAAGCCTACACTAAAATGGTGATACACCAGAGAAGGAGAATGTTAAACATCTATCAAAACTACCATGGAACAAAGAGAGGTGAGCAATGGGAAGGATGGACAGATGCATCACAGGCCCAAGGATAGATTTCACATAGAAAATGTCCCAAAACTCCATGAACACAGCTCCAGACCTGCAATGAACATTAGAACATGCACAAATACCTGCAATGAAGAGAGGCAAGAAGAAAACAAGCAAAGAACGAGCAAGCATGGATAGATGCATCACAAAACACATTTTTTGTTGCTCCAGAAGTTTGCACAGAACATCATTTCAATAGCAAAAGGCAAAAAAACGCCATTACAGAGCATGGGAGGAGGTTTGAACTCCATTTTCAACCTTGGAGAACAAAAGAAGGGAGGGCAGAGCTGAAAGATGAACAACTTGTCATGTCTAACCCTTTGAAAGAAGCCCCCCTTTACAATATATAGGAAGAATGAGAGAGGGAAGAGAGAAGAAATTCGAATCTACCCCAACCACTCCCAAGTTGTATTTTAAATCATCTCATTATGGCAGAAGCGGCAGATCTTGGCAAAATGGCGGGCTATCTGTTGTATTAAAGCTGGTCGCTGAAACGTCACCTCCGTCTATTATCACGCGTCAGAAATGTTTCTCATTTTTCTCTCTCCAAACTGAACCAAAGTGCAAGATTGACACTGGAATCCTATAGAGAATTTCATGAGCTTTTCGTTGATATAAAGCACGTGCAGATCCGAGCTCTGGATCGAAAGATATGTCAATCTGAAGATTTAGGGCACAAAACAGGCGAAAATGCATTTTAAATTTCTTCCCGCGCTCTGCCACCTGGACGACACGTGTTGTGATCTGATTGGATGTGTTATTCTCTCTCCTTCCCTGTCCCGCGGGTTTTCTTTGACTTTTGATGACTTGGAACATGTTTTACTTTTCCTCCGCGCCCCCGCCACTTGGGACACGTGGCATGCATTGATTGGTCGATAGGGGGCACGTGGCAGACCTTTTTCTTTTAGCTTTTGGGCGAAGTTCTAGCCAAATTCTCTAACTCCTCCCCGAGCTCCGCATTCCTACTCCATAGGACATGTGTCCTCTTCTGATTGGCTCGGGCTGACCCTTCAAAACTCACCCTTTGACTTTTGGACTTTGACACGTGTCTGTGTCTATTGGCTCGGCCGACCCTTCAACCCTCACCCTTTGAACTTTTTGGCCCAAAAACACTTAGTCAAAATTCTTATTGCGCATCACCTTGTGACACGCGTTCACATTCTGATTCATTAGCAGTTTTCCGAGTCTTCACATCCCCTCGCAATTTTTGTCCTGGATGTCCCAAACCGTCAGGGGAAAAAATTTCTTGATCCGCCCGATTCGGGCTTCCCTATCCCTCTTTGAGGCGAAGACAAGTGGCACATTTCCATTCGCTCTCGGCTCTTTCGGCTCTCCACATCCTACAGTACTTTTGGCCCGATTCCCCAATGAAAGTCCTCTGTTTAGCTGAAACGGCCGGTTCGCTCTTGCCTCCGCGACATTTGCCCCAACGTCCACTGTGCCGAAACAAAGATAGACATTTTTTCCCTTTTATCGGCTGAATTCACACTTTTCGCATCCCACGTGTACCTATGGCCCAGATGTCCTAATTTATGCAGGGACCACCTGGAGGATTTTTGGCTGAGTTCAGCCCGAGTCCACTATCCCAAGGACCGCCGGACTAGGAAATTAGCCGAATTTCAGATTTTTTCTGCCCAAAGCTTGGCTTTTTGCAAAATTTTCACCCCTTTAGAACTTCTCTTTTCTTCTTGGAGAGGAGAGTAGAGGAAGCCGAGGGGGCCACCAAAAACCTGATTTTTTTACCTTGAATCAATCTACTTGCTCGGGAATGAAGAATCTGATGCATGTTATCAATAGGGTGACCAGCGGGGACTGCCTGTTAGAAGATGAAGTTACCAGTTGCTTGGCATCCTTGGGCATGGAAGTATGAGTTGGTATCCTAAAACTGATCTGAACTTGAAAAAATTCCCTCTGAAACGCTTGCATCCACGGGACATGGAGTTGTTTCACCAAAATGCCACCAAAAAGGACTGTTTTGCAGAGCAAAAACCAGCCGCACCAAAAAACTATGTACAGAAACTGAAAATCATACATGCTCCAAATGGAACATGCAGAGTGGGCACAAGCACTTTTCTGCTGAAACAACCTACATATTCTATTCTAACTGGAAGAAAGGCAAGTAAATAAACCCTTTGCAATTGGTGTGAGAAAAATAGCTTCCCTTTCTCAAAAGTGGCGCCATGCAAATGATTTGGAGCTGAGTATGATGATTGGATGAGGGAAAATCAAACAAAGAAGTGGTCTTCCACCCAAATCGTCAAGGTATTAGCTAAAGGAAAATTCATACCTCTTTTAGTGCTCTGCATTTGGAATTGAAGAGGTGTATGCAACTGATCCTCCTTGGTACTTTGTAAGCTCATCCTCAGCTCAGAAGCAAGCATGGACTGGTTGTGTTCTCCTTGGGGCTCCAATGAAGCCAAATCTGATAGGCAAGGTATGGTCCAGTTGATATGCCCATAGCGATGATTTCAACTCCAACAAAGGAGAGTTCTCTTGTAGACCATTTGAATGGATGGTGGGAAGAAGAAATGGTGCATTCCTCTGTCCTTCTCTCCTCAAGGAAGGACATGAAATTAATTAAAATCTTCCAATCTTGGTTCCAAAGAGCTGCTATAAGATGAGCTGCTGCAAATGAATTTTCTCCTTCATGCAAGCAGACTAAGTGTTTGGAATGTGGATGATGAAGAGGAAGGAGAATGTTTGAAACTCAACCGGCTCTTATCCATCAAAAAACAATCCTCAAATCTGATAGAACAACTGCCCTCATGGCTGTCATGTGCAAAATGTCCAACTTCCTCCATGGTGTCTCTTGATCTGTAACTGACCACCATGGTTCTTCTCCCTCCCAACATTGAGTTGAGAGATCAAACTCTCTTCATTACTAAGATCTTGAAGAGGTGAAGTGAGTAGAAGGAAGAATAAAGTTCTCCTGTACTGCTTTGTGCTCAAAGCATTTGTGGCATATCTGCACTTTTCTCCTCCACAACTAGAATGTTCTCCTCTTCTTTTGGATCTGGAGTGCTTTCTCATCCTCCAAGGTTTGAAGACATTCTTGCCCTTGATTGAAACTCTTCCTTAGTAGAAGTTTTCCAAGTAACTCTTCATCTACTGCTCTAGAGGACAAGTTGCGACGTTACAAGATCGTCTCTCTGCGCAACACAAATCGTCCTGACCACCATCTATTCTCCAACTCCCCATCTCTTTGAAGGCTTTTAACCACATGGGATACTTTGTCATCCCAAATTGGCAGCCAAACCCTCAAGTTGGTTGTCATTTATTTTCTCGTGGCTATTCCTCTTGCTGTCCTTAATGACTGATTTTGCAATTTCTTCTCCCCACATGAATTGGGGAATGCAAAGAGGAGGGATGGTTTGTAAATAAAGATTTGGGAATTTTTTGTGGTTGTGAGGTAGAAACTCTTGTTTCCTGGGGAGGGGGTATTTCATTATTCTGTGGAGTGGGAGACTGTTCGGAAGGAAAAAGGACAAGAAGAATTGAGGTTTGCAGGTGGAAAATGAGAGTGGATGGAGACATGGGATCACATTTTGGGACAGACGACGGGGAGTTCGAATTGCCACTGCTGAGATTAAAACAGCTTGGAAAGAGGAAAAAGAAAGGCATGAGATGGAGTGCTGATCCAATGACAAGGTTGACTGAAGACTGCCTTCATACACCTCTATTTCTTCAATCCAATGTGCAAGCAATGGTAGCGTTGGCAATCATGAGTCAAGTTCTCCGAGGGAGAAAGTGTATGGAAAAGGGCTCCCCCATGGGACAAGGAGTCCTACAACCAATTCTAAAGCTCTCATTTGAGTTGCTGCTCTGGACTGCACCATCTCTGCCTCCATCTTTGGATTTTTCTCCAATAGACCAGGCATCTTCCTCTAATTGTTTCAAAACCAGCATTACTCTTGATCTTGGGACGACCATAGCCCAAAATGATTTAGCATTTACTGCTTCATATGGGTATGCATGATGATTGGGATTTGTAAAACATGTGGAGGTGGGATAAACTACTGTTGTTGAAAATGTGATTCCATGAGGAAAGAAGTCATGATTACACAACTTCATGGCATGGAAAAGAATGAAAGAAAGGGGTAAGGCTAGATGGGGAATGGATGAAAAATAGGTCATATGCAACTTTTAGAAATGGTTGTGATCAGATGGATTCGCGCTAGAGTGTTTTGAACGATGCCTCCAAAGGCTGCGGGACTCTTCACAGTAAACACACCAACCTGCAAAATATGAAGTGGAAGACCTTTAAGGTCCCACCTGGGGCGGCCAAAACTTTATGGGAAAATCACAGCACCCCTGGACACTGATCAGATTTCTAGGTTGATCACTCTTGCATCCAGGTGATTGACCACAACATGGAAACCTTTCTCCCAGTGTGGACTGCAGAAATGAGAAACGAAATCTCCAGAGAAGGCTGGTTCCTACTCCTTAAAACTACTTCCACAAGCTCTCTTAGTGTAGGCAAGCTAATCTAAACCTCTTAACATGCCAAGGAGAGGAGAGAGAGAGAGAGAGAGGAGAGAAAAGGGAAAATAAAAAAAAAAAAAAAGAAAAACAGACAAAATCCTACACTAAAACGGTGATGATACACCAGAGAAGGAGAATGTTGAACATATATCAAAACGTCATGGAACAAAGGAGAGGTGAGCAATGGGAGAATGACAGAGCATCCGGGCCACGCATAGATTTCACACCAAAATGGTCCCAAAATCCGGAACATAGATCCACACTATAATGAACATTTTCAAAAACAGCCACAAATACTTGCAATGAAGAGAGTGGGCAAGAAGGAGAACAAGCGACAAAATGAGAAGGATGGAAAGATGCATCACAAACATGTTTTTGTTGCTTCAAAGTTGCACAGAAAAGCATTTCAATAGTAAAAGTTAAAAATCCATTACAGGGAGCAAGGGCGGCGGTTCGAAACTCCATTTCAAAAAAAAAACCCCCCTGGAGAAGAAAGGCAGGGAGGGCAGAGCGAAAAAGATGAACAACTTGTAATCATATCTCTCCAAAATTGAGCCAAATCTAGCTTTTACATTGCAGGGTCGAGACCCATGAAGAGAGAACATGTACAAAATGTGGGGAAGTCATTCCTCATGACTTAAAATGCATTAAACAGCATGGAGGACCATTACAAACCATACCCTGTCAGTTGACCAAATGGGGAGGAGAGTGCAACCCATTTGTATTAAATTTGGTCGCTATAAATGTCACTTCTGGCCATGAACAGGTGCCAGAGATGTTACTTCGATTAATCTCTCCAACTGACCAAAATGCAATATTGACCCTGGCGGCATCATGTAGAAATTTCATCAGCTTTCCATTTGATTAAAGAACGTGAAAAATCCGAGATCTGGATCAAAAAAGATTGTTTATGGGGGTCTGAAGATTTAGTAGGGCAAAAAAAAAAAGGCCGGCAAAGGATATTGAATTTTTTCCCCGCGCTCTGCCACCTGGATGACACGGTAGGTGCGATTGGATGAAAAATTATCTTTCACCGTTCGTGGCTCCAGTTGAAATTTGACCTTTTTCATACTTTGGAAAAATTCTCATTTGCCCCCGCGCCCCGCAAACTTGGGACACGTGGAATGATTGGTTTGGTGACAAGGGCTCGGTGGGAAAGCCTTTACCTTTTAGTGTTTTGGCCAAAAGTGTGCTACATTTGTTTAATTCCTCCCTGAGCTTCCACACTTCCCCCCACCGTAGGACATGTGTCCTTGTGTTATTGGCTCGAGCCGACCCTCAAATCCTCACCCTTTGAACTTTGGGCCTAAAACACGTAGTCGAAATTTTTATTGCGGCTCCCCTTAACACACGTCACATTCTGATCATTGGGATTTTCCGGGTCTTCAATTCCCAACATATTTGGCCGGATTTCAAAACCGTCAGGGACAAA